>JBBPDC010000129.1:24411755-24433178 GCA_037974485.1 Hemigrammopetersius urotaenia
TTCTCTTGTTGTTTGTACAGTGAATGCTCAGCTCTGAAGGATTTACATTGAAATCTTCACTCCAGAGGTAGACATGTTAACATCCTTCAATTAGATAAAAAATGTTGTCTTTTCTCAAAGGCTTGTGCTCATGTGCTCATGTGTGTGTGTGTACCATTTCACCAGGGCAGGTATTCACAAAGCAGATTCCTTGTTCATTATGGTCATTGTCACAAAACTGTACATCAGCACGACTCCTTCTGAGGCAATTTGTGGAAAACACTAGCTTTGTTCAGTGTTAAATCTCACATTGTAACAGGAATACTAATCATACTGTGCCTTAAACCAAATACACATATTTCTGCCATTTCAACTGAGAATTAGAGGAGTTTAAGTAAACATTGAAGTTGTCGTCTGATGTTTGTAGGAATATCTCATAGCCTTACTGCTAAAATAAATTTGGACCTTGGCTGATAGATTGGCCGATTATCCTATGTCATGTCGCTCAGTATTTGCATAAAATAGACCCCAACCTATTTTTGACATAATAATGATCACTTGTCACTTGATGCTGAAAATTACCAACATTCATTGAAATTTAATGGCAGCAAGCTGCTCCATTAGTCTTCTATGTCATTCGTGTGACCACGACATATTGTATAATTTAGATTATTCCTTTGAACTCCTCAGAAATTTGGTTCCTATCAGCACTACTAGGAATAATTATGACTCAGTAAGGGTTCTCTTTAAAAGAGCATTTCACATTAAATCTCTGAATGACTCTGAATTTACATCTTAACCATTTAAGTACCAATTTTGAAAAAAGTCTCCTTTAATTCTGTTTCAGTAACATGATCTGTTTCTTGCGGGTTCCTCTGCCGTGTAGCAGTGGGAAATTGATGGTAGAAAAGTAGAATATAGCAAATCTTTAACATAACTGTGGATAACATGCTGACGCACAGCAGGTGGCCTGGTGACCCTGTGATCAGAAGGTGGGTTTGAATCCCAGGACTGCTAGTGGCATCACTGAGGTACCCTTAAGCAAATGTACCGTCCCCATACTCCCAAGGGATTGTGTTCCTGGATGCCCACTGCTTCACGTAATGAGTGGGTTAAATGCTGAGAAAGAATTTTATGCTTTTCACACTGTGCTGTATTCACGAAAGACAGAACGGTCTCTTCACACACAGAGGAATGTATTCCCTGTTTGAACATATACAGTACAATACAGTATAATTCTTCACACTACTCTTGCCTACTGTTTTAAGAGCCATTAGTAAGAATGTCAACTAAAACCTAAATACAAAGTTTTCAGGCATGTGTGTATGTAGGCAAACTCACACATTCACACGTGTTCTGGTAAAAGCATGAGTATTATAAAAAGTAGGCCATTGATGCCTGCTGCTTCAGCACTGGATGTGCAATTCAAGGAATTTAGGGATGAAAAAGCGACTTATTATGCAGAAGTCATTAGAGATTCTCTGTTGACTAATTTGGACCTGTAAAGCATTCTTCTTATTCTATAGTGACCACTAGTACTCTGCTTGTGCATAAAGTCCATAAACATCCTACAGCTCACATAGTCCACTTTGACAAAAGCAGAAGCCTTATCTGTAGATGCGCTACACAGAGCTTCATGTCAGCCATCAGAGAAATCACACTCATTGTATTTGCATGCTGTATATGAATATTGTTATTTACGTTAGTGCCATGCCTGGTCAATCACTGAAGAGGAATTCACATGACGTGATAGTAGCCCTACTTGCAAGCGAACCAAGGTTCCTGTAACGCTTATTTGCTTGTGCAATTTAAACTCGAGTGAACAATTTTGGCGTTTAAAATACTTCAGTTTGGTCTGTTCGGAGGTGGCGAGAGACATCAGCATGCTTTAGATAGGCTGACAGCTGCAACAGAGTGAGAAGTAATTTTCTTTAGTAGCTTCTGGGAGTCATCAGCCATCACTTACGTTGATGCGAGTGGATGGCAGCAGTTTAACACGTATTTGATAAGTAAAAGATCAATGCTTTTCTTTTCTTTAAAGCAAAGTACACTGTGGCATTTTGATGGCATACGGAGGCTCTTAAGGGTTTGTGTTAGAGTTTGTTGAGAAAGAGTGTTTGCACAAGTTATTCAGACAGGCGGTAATTTTATGTTTTGATCAGCCTTTGTATTGTTGCTTTCATCAAATTATTTATTTATTTATTTATCTAGCAACACAACCCCCATTTATGGTAATGTTTCTCATTAAAATCTGCCACAATAATCAAACAAATGCGTTACTTTCCGTAAACACTAATTACGGGGCTTAATTAGGCAGCAACGGGATGTTTCTGACATTAGCATTCATCAAACAAAAAAACTTTTTTGTGTGTTTATATTGGAAATGCCCCGAAAGGGAATAGCTCACTAATGACCTCAACAACAGTTCATTTAATTTTTTTTGCTTTTTTCCTGAATTTTAATTGATCATGATTTCTGTTTTTAGTGAAATTGGAAGATGGTTAGAAACTAAAACAAAATTCCTATGTTCTCCGGTTATACAATATATAGTAAATTGTTCCATTGTTTGTTGGACTGGATTTCTGGACTTCCAGAACATTGGAAATAAATTTTAAAAAACTTAGTGAGAAATTGTTGTAAGAAGAAATCTGTTGATTTTTTTACTAGTTGCAAAACATATGCAGTTGAAAACACTAGCGGAACTTTACATCACAATATTATGGGACAAGTGAAATGCTGCATGGCTATTTGGGGGAAGAAAAAAAAAATATTAACCCTCATTACACTTTTAGATCTAACTGCCTGTAGTAACATTTTGTTGTAGAATACTGGGTGCATCTCTTTGAATACTATGGATGGTTAAAGATATCAACAAAAAACTGACAAAAACTTTAAATGCGATTTTCTCAGTGTTTCAGTCGGAAAATGGTGCTGCGATACCATAATTCAAACGATTGTAACTTGAAACCGTTTAAGATACAGCTTTGACCAAGATATCATTTTAAAGATTATTTTCTCATCTTTTTAACCTCATTTTTGAATTTTGGGTCACTGTGACTCATTTTGCCAGATCAGGTGACATTTGTGGACAGAGCTTGAATGAGAATTTTCTGCTGAATTCAAATATTGTACAATATTGTACAGTTTTCTGTTCTGAGGAGAGTATATATATATATAGATTGTTAATGGACTATCAGAGACAGCTGTCTGTGCACAGTCTATTGCTGAACCGTCGCTTTTTTAGAACAATGAACAGATCTAACGAGTGCCTTTGATGAAGCACTGCACACAGAACCTACTGTTTCTAATGAAAGGGATGAATAAAAAATGGGTTAAACAAAGGCTGTGACTTCACCTGTTTATTATTTAAAATTAGATCAAATAAAAAAAACTGGTTGATGAAGTCTTTCCACAACGGTTTAAAATACGCTTGAATAAATAGGATGAAGCTCAAAGAAGCAAGACACACACACACACACACACACACACACACACACACACTCACAGAAAAAGACACAGCAGGCTGACTTCAAAGAGCAAAGGCTTCACTTTAACTTGACGCTTGGGTGACACTTTCAGGCATCTCAGTGGCTTTTTTTTTCTAATTATGGACCTTTTTTCTTCCTCTTATAGCCCCCGAGGTCAAAAAGAACAGGCAAAATAGCAAATGGTTTGTTCCATTGCACAAAAGGAAGCTGATGTCTTTCTAAATTACCAAGAACTTGTAGATATTTGGGGTCCTTAGAGCAGAGCACTTATAATTTCATCTAAATCTACATGATAGGGTAAAACAGTCAAAACCACTTTAATAAAAATCATTATAGGGTAAAACAGTGCAACCACTTTAGCAAACAGACAAACAAAAATACACTCTATACTATAAATGCACTTTTATATTTTGATATTGATTTTTCTCTCATATGAAAAAAAAATGTATGAGGTACAAGAAGGAATATGAGTCAGCAGGAATATGAGTGACACAAGAACACCCTCAAAGGTTAAGAATTGTTTGTACTCCAAAAGTAATCCTTTCAAGTCCTCTTCACTCTCAAAAATTAGAACATAACTCAGCTTGCTTTGTTTTCCATGTAGTTAATAAATAATGAACCTTAAGATTTAATCTATCCCTTTAGACAGAATGTGCCCCTGCTGACATGACATGCTGTGTTTCAACTTAAATAATTTTAAAACCATTTGAGATTTCAACAAACTTCCAACTGCAGACTAAACTACAGACACCTGAACCTTCTCATACTACACCATATGTGGTGCCATTTGTAGTATTTCACACCTAAATCTCACACCTTATCTACACTACATCCGCAGTGTCACCTGCCGTGCCCACCCAATGTGATGTGTGTGGAGACTGGCACTGTTGTGGTTTCATGTTGAAAACCTGGCAGCTACTGTAGTGGTTAGAGGGTTTAAACCCAAATAATGAATTCCAGTGAGACTTTGGAAATATTTGATATCAAACTTTATAAAAAGTCTGGATACAGAAGTCTGATATGGCAATGCACAGCTGCATAGCAAAACAATTCACTTGTAAAAAATCATTTTAGATTATTCAAATAGCTTTGCCATATAAATGTGTTGCTTATTTTGTAACAATGTGAAAAAACTTATAGATGACATGATAATAGTCTCTAGATTATGTTCTAGATTATGTATAGGAGATCTCATCTCTTGAATGGAGGACCACTCTCAAACCAGAAGTGACACTGATGTGTGTAAAGACCAGTGAGACACTGCCGCTATGTCACACATCCTACCGTGTCATTGCGATGTCACTGCTGTGCTGAGAATGGTCCACCACCCACATGATGTTTGAGCCACTGGATGGTTCATGAATGTGATGTGTGTGGCAACATGGCTGTATGGTAGACCTCATGCTGCAGCCAGTGAGTGAAAACTCTAACTAATTTTGTATAACAATGTGGACAATGTGCTCTATTTGCCCTATATTTCAATTGCTATTCATTGAAAACAGACAATTAGTCAGTTAAGCACTGGGTAGTTTGACTCCTGAGTTGAATGTTGTGAAACAGTCCTTATTGTTTGCTAATAGAAAGCTCAGCAGGTGTCTCTGGCATTCAGGACATTCGTCACTTCGCTGTATTGAAAACGTTTTCAGAAGCTGACTCATGCAACAAACTGCTCTGGCTTTTTATTCACATACATTTTCATAATCAGATCTTTCTGGGTGTTTTTTCACTTAGTTATCATTTTCTGAGCTAGTTTTTTTTACTAGGGTTGCAGTGGATTTTGTTCATTACCATTTTTCTCCATTTCTCTTTGAAATGTGGTCACTTCAAAGTGACCAACATGATCTCCGCTGCTTTCAACAGACTCTACATGTTGTCATTATTAAAAGACTTTTTAATCATCTGGCTGATCCCAAAAGATTGTCTGCCTCCTTATTAAAGTTATTCATCAAACTAGTAAGCAGGGCTGATTAAAACAAGCTGATAATGAAAGGAATAATTTGAGAAGGGTGAAAAAAATCCACCTTGATTAAAATGCAATTTGTCATTTTTAAAATCTATGTAATCCCTCTTTTAAGTGACAATGTGGTTGAATGATCATTAATTTCTTACATGATGCATAGGTGGTCAATTAAGAAGCCATGTGTTGCAGTAATTTTCTCCTAGAAATTCATCATGGGGTGGCACTGAAATAGTTAATAATGTGAATGAAAGTGAACACACCACAGCACACAGTGTGAACAGCACGAAATACTTCCTCTGCATTTAACCCATTCACCAAGTGAAGCAGGGGGCAGCTACGAACACGGCGCCCGGGGAACAGTGTGTGGGGACGGTACCTTGCTCAGGGTAGGAATCGAACCTGGACTTTCTGGTCGCAGAGCGAATGCGCTAACCACTAGGCCACCAGCTGCATTGCAATTCTGTATTTGTAGCTATTACAAGTATTAAATATCTGCTAAATACCTACTATAAATCACTATATGATTTATTTACTTAATATTAGCTGTGTTTGATTTTACAGCATAATTTTCTTAAATGTGTTTGTGAAAGCTAATGGAAACACATCCTATAGAACCCTTCAGTGGGAGTTTATGGCAGATTCAAATACACACTGTTTAGAGGAGTGGAGAGCACTGTTTATTAGACAACAGGCTTTTACTATTTGGATCCCATTCAGACACTTTACCCGGAGTCTGTGAAGCTATTGGGAGTACTTTTTTTCTTATGGGAGTGTTTATTAATCTGTAGGCTTTTATTAATATGATTTTTATCCCACTTGGAAGCTACACAATACGGACAAAAGTATTGGAAATCCCTGACCATTACATCAACAGGGACTTTGTATTCACATTCATATACTTTAATATGGAGTCAGTCCCCCTTTGCTTCCTGGAAGGGTTTCCACAAGATGTTGGAGTTTCTGTGGGAATTTGTGTCCATTCATTCTGTAGAGCAGACACTGATGTAGGATGAGAAGGCCTGACTCGCAATCTCCATTCCAGTTCATCCCAAAGTTGTTGGGGTTGAGGTCAGGGCTCTGTGTGGGCCAGTCAAGTTCTTCCACACTGAACCCAACCATGTCTTTATGGACCTTGTTTTGTGCACTGGGACACAGTCCTGCTGCAATAGAAAAGGTTCTTCCCCAAACTTTGTCCACAAGCATGGTGTTGTCCAAAATGTCTTGGTATACTGAAACAAGAAGCTTGGCAACCCCCTGAAAAACAGTGGTGCCCCAGTACTTTTGTCCAGGAAACTTTAAGGTGACTGATGAACACGGACCCACATGTGGAATAATCTGCATGTTAATAAATTCTCAGTGCTGACCGGATGTCTCAAAGGTTTTTATGTTTTTTTCCCCATGCCATTTAGAAATATCGTAAAAAAAAAGAACTTATAAAGTTTGGAGCATTTCTAAATCATTTCCTGTAATTTTCTTTGCATTTAGTCAATTCTGTAAGTGTGTAATTTAGCAGCTGGAGGTGCTTTTTGAAGCGGCAGGGAAGTCACTGCTAATGACGTCAATCTTATTTCAGAGGATTGTTAGTTCGAAGTAGATCCACATTCACAAGTTTGTAATCTCTGTTATCAGTGAAATAAAACTAATTAATTTGAAGACAAATGTGAAAACGTTATAATATAATGATCATGTACACCAATTAGAGATTAATAGCCAACTGAGAATGTTTCCTGACAGAAAATGATTCTAAATGTATAATTACATTATACTGTTTATCAATTCGCATCAGCAATCACACTAGTTTTATTTTTATTGTTCTTTTTATAGCTGGCCTGGTTCCAGTGTTAAAATATCTGTTAATATCTGATACAGTGTGTATGTATTTAGATTTTTCATCATTTAATTATTCTGTTTATAGCTGGAATTTGGGACTACAGTTTTTAAGTCTTTTTTTTCTTGGTCGAGTCACCTCTGTAATGTATGGGGAGAGAGAGTGGATGCCTTAAAATGTCAGAGAAAGACTCTGTAAACAGACTTCAAGCTTAGGTCAGTTACAAAGAAAATGTGTGTCACTGTTTTAAATAATTTACTTCAGACCACTTCAGGGCTAGCCGTCCTTAATCACAAATGTCTTGGTAAGACATGTTTCAGTGGTAAGATGCTGGACACTGAATGATGAAAATCAGGGTGCTAGTAGATTTTTTTTTTGCCTATAAATCAATGACTGAATGTGTTTAAACACTGGTTTAATAGCAACTTGCAGAAATCTATTGTCTTATTAATCTCCTTAAAATACCTTAAAATAAACTTTTAAATGATGCTTTATGAAGACACTTGCCACTCAGTGAAAAAACAACCATTACTGGTGCATTTATGAATACTGTGTGTGTGTCAGTGGTCCTATGAACACACAAACACACACACACACACACACACACACACACACACACACCCTCTCCCGCCCTCTCAATCTGATTTTGATGTGTTGAAGAGTTTGTAATAATGTTCTGATAACAAAGCTGTACATGTGTGCCTGTGCTTTGGTTGATGCACATTTTAATCGTTGTAGTCGACGTTGATGGCAGTCATTGTTTTGTTGTCAGTCAACAAGTAATTGTCAAGAATGCACTGCAGTCGCATATCACAGGAACACCCACGCTTCAGCTTCATCCTTGCAGGTATGGAGCGAGTGAAAGTCATGATGGTAAACATCAGTTTGCTCAAGCTGAACTGTCAATTAACTATGAACTCATTATAGGTAATGGCTGTGTTATTGGTCGCTGGGTGGGGGGGTTAGGGGTGGGTGTGTTGGGGAGTGGGTGTTAGATAGGGTCATATCCTGAGAAATGCATCAATTTAGAAGCTGCTAATTATCCGCATACTGTCTTGTCCATCCCTGTGATTTCTGCCATGATTAAAGTGCCTGGCTAATCAGGCATAGAAGTCCAGCGGCGGCGCTTTGAGGCATAACTCTTCAGCTTTCAAAGTTGTCTTGTTCTAAAAAATAATTTCTTGAGTTCAGTTTGTAGAAGAGCTTAATAGTATGTGTCCAGACAAACCTGTGTGTTCATTTGTTTACTGACTGGGTCCAACATTTCTTAGGCTCTGAAAGGTGTGGTTCTGGGCCTGTCCAGAACTAGTACTAGTTCAAAGCTGAACTTCAGTACACAAATTACATTTACACAGATTACATGTCAAAAGTGATGTGCAGTAGTGTACACTAATGAACACTACATACATACTAAATACATACACACTCTTGATTGAACTGCAATGAAGACTGAGGGGTAGTGTGAAGGAATGCAGTGCTCTATATATAGACTGCTTAGTTTAGCGTTTTCTTTTGGAAGTACTGTAACTAGATTGTTGTTCAAAGTGAATTCCATTCAAATTCAAAATTTCATTCCCTGCTACAGTTACTATAAGTGGAAAAGGTCAAGAGAGGAGTCAGAGAGGGTGAAATGGAAGGCTGATCATGAACTGAAGTTCATGGTTTTAGATGTATAACTAGGTTAATGTCTTATGGGCCCCAGCAAAAAAAGCAATAAATGGGATCCCCATATTGAAATCACCATAAAATAAATAACTAAATGGGGGATTTACACATAAATAACTAATAGAGACATATTACACATTGCAAAGTTAAATTGCCTTTTTGTGTTAGTTGCAAGTAATTGTATTTTGTCTTATTTGTTTAATTTTACACTAAAGAAAGTTTTCAAACACAATGCATTTTGTTATATTTAAGTGGACAAAATTGTGAAAAACTGGAAAAATAAGAAAATTGTCATCAACATGTATTATTTTAAGCCTCTCATTTTTGTTTGTGCAGCTCATTGATTCTTGTTAGAGGGGTGGCTTTCAAGTAAAGCTGCAACTTCTCATATTTCTGATGCTTTTGTTTGTTTGCTGCTTGTTAACTTACTGCTATGATGTGAACTTTTCCAGTGTAGTCTTGAAAATTACTGGTATGCACTGTGCTGTACTGAGCTGAAACTGTTGCAATTTCTGTTTAAAAGTCAGTGTGTTTGTTTGATAATCAGATTCATCGGGTTAAGTTAACAGTGATAAAAAATAAAGAATGTGTTACGTCCTCTGTCAGCAGTCACCAGAGGACTCTTGTCTCTATGACTCTGTAGGACTCTTGTTTTAAAATTGCATCTGTTCTCACAGGGTCTAGTTTCATGTCACTGAGTTACAGCTGTAAATTATTTAAGTGATTATCGGTTCTTAAGGGTTCTTGTTTTTATTTGAATTTCGGTCCACAGTCTTCTATGTCTGGAGTTTACACCCGTCTTTTTTCCGTCATTCATGTTTAGGAATTTGTGTGTCAAGAGTCAGATTCTTGGTTTGGTTTGTGTTTTGGCCCTCGTGCCTTGTTTAATTTCTGTAAATAAAGTTTAAGAATATAATATATTTAAGAATGTAACATTATATTAACACAGCAGAAACAAGAGACACCTATGAAAGGAGAGGCCACAACAATCTGAGCAGCTTAACCCAAATCACGCCAAACTGCAATTAAACTTAAAATATGTTAATATTAGGAAAACATTGAACATTTTTGTATTTCTCAACCAAGTTGGTGCATTAATATACTTATTACATTGGTGATATTGTAGCAGGATAAAGATAAACTGTGGTGGCTTTTGGGTCCAGGTGAGTTAATTATTCACCACTTGAGGACGTACTCTAAATAGAGTTAGGCTCATCCCTTCGTGTTGAGTGGGTACTGTTTTCGGTGCACCTTGCTCCTTAACAGAAGTGCCATCCTTAATTGCAGTTTGGCATGATTTGAGTTAAGCTGCTCAGATTTTTGTGGCCTGTCCTTTCATAGTTGCCTCTTGTTCTGCTGTGGTTTCCCTGTTCTAAGTAGTGGCTGTTACTGCTGACTGATGTTGGTAGGTTCTGCTCTATTTCGTTACTGTGCACTTTTTGCCGACGAGTTGTATTATGGAGTTTTGCTACAGGAAATCGCTGAAGTGAATTAAAGACCGCTGATACCTCGTTCTCCATAATGCCAGTTATAACTGCTTGACGGTATGAAGCGTATTTTGTTTGTTTATCCTTTTTATTTTGTTTGTTCATTTCGGCGTTCCACAGGAAGCAGCCCATAGTCAGCATTCTCCACATTAAGGTAGACTGGGGCATGTGCAAGGAACACTGCTGCTTTGTCTCTACTGGCGTTGCCGAGTGCTTTGTCACTGCTGGTGTTGCTGAGTGTCTGTTTAACTTGAACTTGTTTTACGTGTGAGCAGTCTGTGTGTTTGAGGTGCACAGGGTATTTTGATATTTACGTTCTAGCATGGCTACTTAATTTCTTTCTTTGGTTTATTACCTCCATTTTTTTGTCTAATTGTTAAAATATTAATTTATATTGCTGATATATTCTTGTTTTTGTTTTGCCAATTGTATTTATTTTTTTCTTTGATATTGCTGAATATTTACTTTATTTTTGTACTATTGTATTTGTTTTTCTGATTTTGTTCTTGTTTGTTGTAGGAGCTGTGTTCTTCTGGTGGTGTGGTGGCTGTCCCTTGAAGGTGGATGAACTTTCTTCAGGGTGCTGTGTTCCAATCGTGCAGGCTTGACTTCACAGGTGTGTGTGTGTGTGTGTGTGTGTGTGTGTGCACAAGTGTATGTGGGTGTTTTTGCTGTCATCTGGTCTTTGTGGGCTCATCCCACCAACAGTAAGTCCCAACTCCAAGGCGTTTGTTTTTTCCCCCTGCCATCTTTGATGGTTTTATGGTCCTTTTTGATGATGTGTATACAGTAAATGAGTAATGGCAAGTTTTAGATGATTGGAATCATGTGTCATTTACATTCACTGCATTTATCAGACGCTTTTATTCAAAGCGACTTCCATTCCCTAACTACAGGGGACAGTCTTCCTGGAGCAACTTGGGGTTAAGGGTCTTGCTCAGGGACCCAGTACTGAAGGTAGGAATCGAACCCATGACCTCTTGGTCTAGAGGCAAGAATCCTACCCACTACGCCACCGTCACCCACATCTCCTGCCTCTTGCATTCCTTTTGAACTATTGGTTTGTATTTCCTTGGGTGCAGTTCCCAAAGAGGCTGAATCGGGTTAGTTTAATCAGAATAGCTATTAGCATACATTAAAATATGCACATTACTTAAAGGTGCCGCCAACGCACCACAGTATCATACAAACACTATATATAGCTAATAATAATAATGTACTTTTGTTAATATAGCTTATAATATATTCCTGCTATTCAGTTTCCTAGCTACCCACAGGTGTTAATTGTATTGATATAAGAGGTCTTATAAAGAGTCTCAGTAGCCACAAGCCCTTACTGATAGCTATGCCTGGCTCATATGGTAAAAGCAGTTGTCTAGGAAGCACTGATGTGGTGGTTGAACTACAGGGTGAGCTGTATACTCCATATCTGCCCACTGTAGCATAGCAACAGCATGATTGCTGCTTCTAAAGCCACACAGTGTGGTTCAGTTATGTGTGCACCCACAGAACCCCAGTGGGCAGGTGCAGAGGGGATCGTACTCTGCGTGTTACATCACTGGACTATGCTGGACAGGTGGGGCAGATGAGCCACAGTGGTGGGGGTGTGGAAGGGGTGCTACAAGCTTCAGTGAGAGTTACACCTGGAGACAACGAGTGTAAATCAGAACCATGAGGCAGATGGTGCTGTCCTCTTTGAGCTGCTGTTATGTCACATCCATCTGTCCACTGCCGCCCACTACTCCTACACAGCGCGTCGTGGCTCAGACTCTAACTGCCACATGGGAGTCTAAGTAGCCATATTCATATCAATCAGTCTCCAGATACACACACACACACACACACACACCCCCACACACACACACAAACATCTGTCATCTGGTTCTTGATCAGCACCATAGTTTTGTTTTATAATAATTTTATTACATTATTCTAAATTATTTACAATGGTGACTTGGCAGGAAAAAGTGGCAAAAAAGGGAAAAAATAGACAAGTGAAAAGTATCACAAAAAACACCAGCAGATTAGTGGGATTGAAATCCATTCTCCAATCCATTCTCTGTGCAGAAAACTCATTCTTCCATAGCTGCAATTTCCAGATGGGCGTGCATGTATGATTTGGTCTATGATGTTCCTGGTGTAAATGCTATGCTACCAAACAGGGCTATATTGTTGCAAATGATGTATCTACCATTGTGCAAACCTTATTCTAATTGGTCTTCATTGAATATATGCTCTCAGTGCAATCTTTCGCATATGTGTAAATCTATTTTGATGAATGAAAAATGCAGGAGAAAGCTATAACGTACTGTAAATTGAGTCATTTTGACAAAAGCCAAACCGTGAGTGAATTTTTTTCATTATGTTTGATTGATTTTTTTTCCATCTTCTGTCCATGTTGACAACAGTTGCAGGATGAACATGAATTTATAAAACATTAAGGCTACTGCATACTGGACATGTGACATGCTGCACTGTCCAAAAATTCAAAAGCAGGTGCCAACACCAACATCATGCTCAGTTAACATTACTAACCAGCACCAGTAAGAGCCAGTTTTCATTTCAGCAAATCAGGAGGACCCCTTGCTTAACTGTTTGTAGATCTACTAGAATCTGGTGAGCTCCTGGTTGTTTTGAATAAAACCTGCAGCCATACTGGCCCTCTGTGGGTAGGACTGAATACCCCTCTTGTAGTGCATGCGCATCCTTTGCTGCAGCAGAGTTCATATTTGCCATTGCCACGTCTGTCTGGTTGCAAAATTCCCAGCAGGAACCCGAGGCTGCGTTACAATGAAAACGTTAGCACAACCAAGCTCATGCACCATTAAGTGCATATGGTGTGTTTTCCTCCAGTTATTTTCCCTTGCCAGTGCTTTTTTCCCTCACTGACCTCCAGCAGGACGATGCCAACAGAACAGCGTGTTTGGAGCTCTGCGGCACATATCTTGCATCAAAGCAACATCACACCTCGTTCGTCTCAAGATTACACTTACTATGCCCCCTCCCCACACGTCCACCCACACACACACATACGCACACACACAGAACACAGCGGCCCTCGTGATCTGTAGCTATGACGGATCATGTCTGATTGGAACATGCAGTGGGGGGCAGGTTTAATCTGGCACTCCCTGTGTGGAGGATCTCTGGAGGGACTCCTCTAGGGACAAGGGGTGCCGAGTGCCGCTCCACCAATGCAGGGGTGTGAAATCATGCTGAAATGTTGTCCCACAAACAGCGGCGCAAAACAGTCGTAACAGCACATTAAACATTCATGAGAAGTCAGAGAGGGAGAGAAGAAGCAACTGGGGCTTGAGCTAGCAAAAGGGAAAGAAAAAGAGAGAGATCTTGATTCTTTTTCCGAGTTCAAGAGGACTCTTCTGTGTAAACCTGTGTCAGGTAGTTTAAAAATATAGATAGTAAATGTACCTAAAAAAGATAAGTCAGTTAAAATGAATTCAGCCTTATTCATTGATTCGTTGAATCATGTTTCATACATTTCTCTCTACTTGGGAAAGAACAGAAATCCTCTTCACTCAGAACTCACTTATAATAGAAGCCACATGGCAATCGTTGAGATCTGTGAATAAATATTTGACTCTATAGTGCAGCTTCAAAGCTACAGGTCTGGTAGGTCTTGGGTTAAAGCAGATATGAGAGAGTATGTCAGTTCTAAAGCATTTTTATCTTTATCTAACTGAAAGCAGTTCCAGCTACCTTTGCTTTCCATAAGATTTTCTGGGAGTTGTGGTGTCATTAAAGATATGTTAATAGCACAGCAATGCATTAATGAGAGTCTTTAGATCTGTGTAAAAAAATAACGCCTGCCTTTATTTATATGCCCATAAAAGAGCCCTACTCTGTAAAATTTGTAAAAATGACAAATTATTTACAGACAGTATTTCTTTTGCTGCCTATTTTGTTAAGTAAATAAATAAATACAACAACTTTAAAAGCTCTGAAAAAGAATCAATGCTTACAGTTGGTTAGTGTTCTAAATGCGGTTCTAATATGGTTCCTGCAGTGCAAAGCAATGTAAGTTACATGAGCCTCCTCACATGCTCTGCTTTCTTTGCTTAGGAGAAATGCATACCATGCTTTAGAGCAGACTAAACAGACAAGAAAAATTCAAGGGATATCTGCCAATCTTTAATCTTCTACTTAGAGCTGAAATTGTATAATTACGCGATTTTGATCGGTGGCCAGTGGCCGATTAATAGATCTGCCCACGAGAGCTAAGATATAAAAAGAAAAAGCAATTGAGAGAGTGAGAGGAGGAGTTGGTGTAAAATCTCTGCTGGGGGATATGCTATCTGTCATAGATATAAATGTGTCGGCTGGGAGCACTGAAATGTTTTCCACTCTGCAGGCCAGTAATGCATCCATCGAGACAATCTCCACACACACACAAAAATTCAAAAAGCAAATACCAGATCCCTAATACTGACCTTTTCATGCTTCGCTCACAAATATATTCTATCAAAGCCACTCCCTTTCAACCTAATGGGGAGCTGAAACAACTTTGTGTGTACTATTATTTTATTTGTTGGGTTTTCTACCTTTATCTTTCTTTCTTTATCTGTGAGGGCAGATAACTTGGTTGGTTTCCATGCACAATAAGATTCATGGATGCAAGAAAATCTATTTCTCTTTACTACCAAATGCTATTGCTAGTCATCTGAGACTTTAACTGCTACACTTCATACTCAAATTAAGCCACTGTGCCTGAAAAACGGTCTTTTGAGTGATTTTATATAATCAGCAGCAGAGAGGAATGCAGATTAATTTAGCTACTTTGCAACATTTCAACATTTGAACAAGTGAATTTATCAACAGCTTTGCCATTTAATTAAGGTTTATCACCCGAAGTCTTTGATTATATATCACAGAAACTATTATCACAGTAGGATCTTTTCACACACACAATACCAACTGTAAACTAAAAAGAACACATTTTGTATCTGACTTTTTAAAATGAGATGGTGGGCAGAAAATAGATGGGTAAATATATCATGTATGCCAAGAGTGCTGTCTTTGGATCAGTTTTACTGTCCATTGCACAATGATAAAGATCAGAACAGCATTGCGGCACGCCCTATTCGGTCTCCCACCAAGCACTGGAGCTGAGCACATGGTAGGTGGTGTTTATATAGAACGGTGAAAAGTAATTGTGTTGGCACACATGCACTGCGGGTAATGTATGTTGATTACTGGGTGATGACCAGTGGATTGTGAAGGGCATCAGTGGCCCAGCCAGCAGCTGTTCACTTTACTTCACCATTTAAAGCCTGAAGGATGGAGGGATTAAGTGTGGGAGAAAGAAGCAAAATAATGCAAAATCATTTCCTATTGGTGAAGGCCAGAGAAATGTACATGTCCTTGCAAAAATGTGAAAGTATTTCAAACTCAGAATGTTGTAAGTTGTAAATGTAAAATTATTCCTGAAGGGCTTTTTTTTACTGCTTCAAGAGCAGCAGAAGTGCGAAGAACGTGACTATGATTACCACAACCAAGTAAACAAGTATTCTTCTCAGTTCGCTACCAAATTTCTTTTGCAGCTATTTGTAGGGACATTATATTTCAGTATCAATGTTTCAAGCAGTAAAAATTGACTTCTAATTAGTAAAAAACAATGTTATGACAGTGTTATGACAATAATAATAAGTATTCACTACAAAATCAATGACATGAATCACAGAAATGAATCTCAGAAACTACAACATATCGAAAATTGCATGGCTATATTGAGCAAAAATAAATATAATAGTGAATATCTGCCATGACAGTAAAACCTCCTGCCTAAAATTGTGTAGGTCCCCTCATGCCACCGAGGCAGCTCGAGGCATTTCCTCCTCAAGACCTTTGAAGGTGTGCTGCGGAGTAGATTCTAATAATAATTTATGAGGTAAGGCCTCCATGGATCAGACTACTTTGTCCAGCACATCCTACAGTTGCTTGATCAAATTAAGAACAGAGGCATTTGGAAGTTAAGTCAACACCTTGTCATTTTCCTCCAATTATTCCTCAGCTGTTTTTGCTGTGTGGGAGTGTGCGATATCCTGCTGAAAGAGGTTACTGCTGTTAGATAATACCATGGCCATAAAGGGAGGTGCTTGGTCTGCAACAGTGTTTAGGTAGGTGGTACATGTCAAAACGACATCCACATGTTTCCCATAGTATCACACTGCCTCCACCAGCTTGCCTTCTTCCCACTGTGCACCCTGACACCACCTTCTTCCCCAGGAAAGAAATGCTCATGAACTTGATTGCCCATGTCAAATAAAAGAAAACGCTATTTATCAGACCAGGCCACCTCTTCCACTGCTCCATCACGCAGTTTTGATGCTCGTTAATGTTTGATGCCCATTACTGTTTTTTTAATGTAGAGGACAGGGGTCAGCCTGGGAACTCTGACTGGTCTGCAACTATGAGTCTGTGATAGACTGTGTGTTCTAATACCTTTCTTTCATAGCCAGCATTAACTTTTTCTGCATTTTGTGCAACAGTAGCTCTTCTGTGGGATTAAATCAGATGGGCTAGATGGTTGTCTTTCTTGGATTTTTGGAAGGTAATAATCACTATTAACTGCATTGCGGGGACACTTGGACTTAACGTTTTGGAAATACTGTCAACGCAAGAGTGAAGTCCAAACGGAAGCTAAGTCATAGTTTTCACTCTGAGATGACTATATAAACTCAAAATTAAGCTTTGCCAGAACATTCCCAAGCCCCTGACCTAAATCCACCTGAAAAGATGATGAGGAGAGGAGAGTGGACAAGAGTAGACCCAGGACTGTACATCTGGAGGGATTCTGTATCGAATAATGATTAAAATCCCTTCTCTGTACGTATGATGACTAATTGCTGTTTTTTAGGCAAAGGTGAGTTGCATGAAATACTAAATGCCAATAACATTTTCAGAATAAAGTTTATTTTGTTTGTTTTTTAATTGTGCTTATATGGAATGTATATATTTTTTTCATTTGCCGACTAAAGATAAACACCAAAAAACATTAAGGGGAATTTTCAGCAGCCTTTTTAATTTTGAAATTGTCATATTAAATAAGGGTGACAGGTGAAGTTAATAACATTAATTAACGTGTTACAATAACACCTGTCAAGGGTGGGGAATATAAGGCAGCAAGTGAACAGTTAGCTCCTGAAGCTGGTGGGCTAGTAGCAGGGAAAATGGAATCTGAGCAACTTTCACAAGGATCATTCTGTGATGGCTGGACAACTGGGTCAGAGCATCTCCAAAATGACATCTTGTAGGGTATTTGTTATAAGGGTTAGTGTGTTTGTGTGCTTTAGGGATTATGTTTGGCTTTTCATTCACTATTTCTGCACAGTATTTTTATATCTGATCTGCAACTATCTCTCTTTCTTTCTTTCTTTCTTTCTCTCTTTCTCTCTCTCTCTCAATATATATATGCAGGAAACCCCCCATTTATTCGCGGATCAACACTTGCGTTTTCAGTCTCACACGCAGAACCAAACTAATTATTTTTCGTGGACCCCCCCACCTTCACATGCGCGGAACAGGCAGATATCCTCCGCATTTTTTGTTTGGGATGTCCCGGGCCTTGTCCGCCACAGCCCCTCGTCCTCGTACTGGGTTGCTAAGCACTGGGCCTTAACATATATGGGGGCATATATATGGGCATTTGAGGCCTTTTTTTTACCACAACACAATAACGTCTTTTTTACTATACACGGGTGCTACACATACTGTATATCTGTACAATATTTTTTTCTGTATATCTACATATTTAACATATTTAACATACTTGACCTAGTCATACAATCAGTTAAGAAAATGCTATCATATAGCTGATGAAATACACTAGTCTGAGCAAATCTACACACCTGCCTTTTCAATCCACCGTTCTTTCAAAAATCCTCCCTCTGCCAGCTGACCTTGCAAAAATGTACTGCTGTAACACTTTGCAAAGTGGTTCAAAAGTGCAAGTTGGTGGAATTTCAGGCACCTGATGGTATCTTATAGGCACAAGGCCTTAAGGATGAGAAAGCCCAGCTGGCTTTAGAGTGAGAATCAGCATCCATGAAGCTAACGGATTATTTTCAAGATGTGAATGTGGCTGCTGTTTACCACGAGTCAGAGTTTCCACTGTAGTTATTAACTTTGATGTTACAATGTCAAAACAAATCTGTCAGTCATATTTTAGGCAGGTGAGGACAGAAAGCGGAAGCTAAGCACAGACGCCAGCATTTCCATGTGGCCTAGAAGCTTCTTCTACTCAGTCATCATTTACATGCTTATATAACACAGTATTGTTGTTTTTCCCAAAGCTGGCAAGTCCCAGACACCATACTTTCAAAGTAGTTCTTTCCAAACACTTCATGTAGATTAATAATTCAATCACGTATCACTTATTCTATTATAGAATAAAGTGCAAAGGACTATCTAGCTTATGTTCTACTGACCTCAGGTCCTTTATTCTGTTTTTATTGGAAGCTGATGCACAGTTGAAGATTCGTGAAACATTTTGATTGTTTGTCTCTCTGTCCTTGCATAATGTCAGTCAATGTGAATTCAGCTTCTTGTGAACTCTTTTTTCTGTTTTAAATTCCACAGAAGAATTTATTTCAGAAACTGCCCGATGAGGTCTTGTGACTAGAGTCCAATAGACTTTTGACAATTTTTATTCAATTATTAAGCAAATCATGCACTTTACTAAAGGCCTATTGCTTCATTTCACTGAACACAAGAACTGAGTATACTGCCATTGTCATGTGAAAAAACAAAATCTCCATTTATTTATTTTTGTATTTTTTAAGCATTTGAAAACACCAGGCGCATGCAATAAGAATGTTCCAAAATTATTTCATTATGTACATTCATTACATTGAACAACATCCCAAAAATATTATATCAATCCCAATTTTATTAGACTCTGTGTAGTATATTTACAATATGTCTGTGTAGTATATCTACAAGGCACCAACAATTGATTATTAATCAGTTCACTTGAGTACTTTTCTATGAACTCATGTATGACTCAGAATTAAAGAGAGCATATATTTTATCGTTATGTTCTTGCAGTGCAGCATGATGTTCCGGTTAATAAAAAAGATTCCCAAAATAATAAAATGTTCCCAAAATAATTAAAAAAAAATGTCTGAAAAGCTATGAAATCCAGTGGCCTTTGTGTCGATACAGACATGTCCACAAAGAGACAGATTATGGAATTTTACTCTTCAGTAAGCTGCTCCAACAAAGTCCATAACAACTCCATTA
This sequence comes from Hemigrammopetersius urotaenia, assembly GCA_037974485.1. Lineage (NCBI taxonomy): Eukaryota > Metazoa > Chordata > Actinopteri > Characiformes > Alestidae > Hemigrammopetersius > Hemigrammopetersius urotaenia. Next base: position 24,431,421 of record JBBPDC010000129.1, read on the forward strand.
TACCTGTTATTAGCAACAACTGGAGATTGTTCTGATCAAAATAGTTTCAAGGGCTTCTTAACAGAGCACATTCCCTGTTTAACAGTAAACATGCACGCTGCCCCAAAGGTCATGATTAGCTAAACAATCTATAACACACTACAACATAAAAACACTTTACACTTTCAGTGAATGACATTCCACAAGATGTCATGTTGATACAAAAACATTGTAGCTAAAACATAAAAATAAGCAACAAAAACATGATTTTTTTTTAAGTAATAGCAGAAGCACATTTCTGTTTCACAATACGAACAGAACAGAGTGATTACATTTTCTGTCTTTTTGTTACATATTTTTCCAGTTTTGTTCACAGAGAGGTGCAAATAGACAGTAGAACACAATTCACTTTCAAATGACGTCAGGTGAATCAGGTGGTGTTTCAACACATCCATTTAGTGGTTAACAGGTTTGATATGACAAAACCTTTGCATAATTTGTTTAATTACGTTTTAAACAACAAAAATGATTTCTTTTGACATAGTAGTATAGTGGACACATACATACAAATTGGAATGTGTGAATCTCTGGGAGTTGACCAATGGCTTCCTATTTGTATGAGTAACTTGATGAATAGGTCAGAAGAGACCAAGTATTATAGCAGCAGTAATTCTCTGGAATGCTCTACTCTTTTCGGACCTACAGTTTCTGTTCAGAGGCTTCAGATTCAAAGAGATGTTTTGACTCATCAGTGTACATGTACGTGCATCATCACTATTACATCAAAATCGTGTTTTAATTTAGCTTTTATTTGCACCATTTGTCAAATGTGAAACGAATATTTCATGATGAATGAATGAACATTGTCTAATATTGCATTTTTTTGCATTTGAAGTACGAAGTACTATTTTGGAAACAAAATAAAATCTAAACACATGCTCAACTCACCTTTTGGATATGATGAAACATGTGATTGTCTCTCTGGTGAATTTTTCGTATAACTGAAGCTGTTCAGATTGCAGGTAAAGGCACAACCGCCTGAGGGTGCGAGTCAAACCCAGGATACTCTTGGAGACGGAAGCGTGCCTGCGTTGGGCTAAAACCTATTTTTCCAAGGCGATCTGACAGGAAACCCTGAGTGTGACATGAGATCCACTGTGGTTCAGAGCCGCAGGAGCTGTTCTGGTTTCTCCACCAGGTTCACTCACACATACACAGACACACACCTGAACAAGTGAGCTCACCTGGGTTTACCCTGTCCCTCAGCTGCATATCTACCTTTATGTCACAGAAACAGTTGTTATCTCTTGCCTACACATAGAACACACACACACACACACACACACACACACACACACACACACACACACACATACAACTACACACATGACGTGACCCTCTGGCTGTGATTTTAAACGAGTCTGTGGCTCGAGGTCCGCCAAATGCACCTGTCCATATGGCACAGGCAGAAGTGGGAGAAAAGGAAGGTTATAAAAGGAAAGAGAGAGAGAGAGAGAGAGAGAGAGAGAGAGAGAGAGAGAGAAACAGAGAAACAACAGAAAAAAAACCCACAGCACTCACCTGGCTTGGAAAAGCCCCAGACGGAAGAGTTTCGTTAAGGTCATGATACCTGAGGGGGCTAAGCACTGAGACCCAGTCTGTCAGAAGTGGGTTCCTCAGGGCATCGTATTTGGGCCATTCTGATCATTGAGAGAGGGAAAGAAACACAGGGAGAGACAGAAAGAGAGAGAGAAAGAGACAGAGAGAGAGAGAGAGAGA
>JBBPDC010000129.1:24458492-24469435 GCA_037974485.1 Hemigrammopetersius urotaenia
GCGTGTGTGTTAGAGTGAGTGTATCCTGCGGCTTGAGAAATCCAGATCAACAACAGCAAGTTGCTCTAGCGCCCCCTAGACAACATTGTGGTTGTTATCCTCACTCTCTTGAGTACAAGTGAATATTCGACAGAATTTAAAATAAAACCTTGGTCACAAGATGTAGATGTAAGAAGATGTATCACCTTGTTTATGAGAGTAAGAAAGCTGTTTGGGATCCAAATTTTGCTTTCTTTTCCATAAATCTCTCCCAAAACATGTCTCAAGCAACTCAAACCACTTGCAGCTCTTCATTATGGTTGTGTGGCATGTACACAGACTTTCTTTGAGCCAAAAAAAGAAACAAAACTTCCTCTGGCAGTATTTTTGGGCTGCTTTTACAAACTGCCTCATGAGTAAGTGACCATCAAAAGTACAGAGAGACACAAGTTCAGACCACCTTATGGCTGCTTTGTGAATACCAACCCCCAATGGCTGTCTGCAGTAATGAGTACGGTTTTATTCTTGTAAATAGCTCACAGTAAGTCACATGCTGTCCTAAACCACCTTTATGAATGCATTTTGAGATGATTTGGTGATGTATTTTCACTGAAACAATTCAGTTGACTACTGACTTATGCTTCTGTAAAGGGGGTTGGGGGCGGGGTGTTTTGTAGCATGGGGTTTGATGGAGGGTGGGCAATCTTCATTTTTTCTGTCGTGGTTTTTGAAAAATAGAGAACAAAGTGCATTCCATTTCAGTTCAATACGGAACACTTCTTTTATCATTCAAATACGGAATAATGATGGAACGGCTGGCAACCCTATTTATGGTGAAGTAATAGAAACAGCACTGATCTGATATGTGGGAGGGACAAAAACAAGTGAATTGTAAAACCCCCAGTAAAATGGCTCTGGCTCACATGCTTATAGTCAATGCTCCAGTTGCTCCAGTGCTAAACCTGAGCAGAATTTGGACACCAAATACCTAGAGTCTCTTGATTGATTGACCTTGTTCGTGGGTGAGTGAAATATTGTGTAATATTAGATTACACAACTCCCCCAAACCCCTGAACAGAAGCATAAGTCAGTAGTCAATTTAAATTTTCCTTCAATATAGCAAGGAACTGGGAGTGGTAGGGCTGAGTGTGGGAACTGACCAGCAGGATAAAAACAGGATAAACCTTGGTTTTGCTATTGAGGTGCCATGGACTCGCATCATCTAACCTCTCTTGAGTAGAAGAAAGATGGAGCAGAAGGAGCTCAGCTCACCAAAGTCCTGGACAGTTAACTGAGTCACTTTCTCGTTCTAATCTGATCATTTTTGTATTTTCCCTCATTTTTGTCAACAAAGCTACACTTCTATTACTTCTTCTACCAGTTTTTACTGTCATTCAGCTAAAAGCATATTTTATCTTTCTGTTCTGATTCCAGGTCAATGATGTCTTTTACCAAAGCAATGAAATGCAAATAGCTCATGTACTCTTTTGTCCTAAATCCACAGTGAACATTAAAATGTACATGCTTACATGCTTTTCATCCTTTCTTCTGGAGAAAAAATATGTAAATTTCTAATAATTGCTGAAACCAAAGTCAGAGTAGATTCGTTTTTCAAAGATATTTTTAGACAATCACACAGATACCTCCGATTACCCTCCCACAGTATATTTTCTCCAGTCTCTCAGAAGGCATCCTCTCCAATCTCACAAACAGAGCCTCTCTAAAATAATAACCTTTCTATTTGCCTCTTGAGAATCTGTTCAGAGAGCGTTATTCTTCTATTCTCTCAGAAATAGGCCACCTCTGACCCTGACGTCGGATATTCAGACTCAGTCCTCGCAGACCGCTGCAAAATGGAATCAGTTCTCTTCTCTTTAGATGTAGATCATCCCTCTCTAAGTCCCTCTCCCCTTCTCTCTCTCACTCTTTTTCATTCTCCTCCTTATTTCTCTTCTTTCTTTCTCTCTGTCTTTCTGGTTTTCTCACTTTCTGTCTGTTTCTCTCTTTTTCCATCTCTCTCTTTATCTCTTTTATTCTCTTTATCTCAACTCATTTATTCTCTCCCCCCCCCTCTCTCTCTCACACTCATTGGCTCACAGCATTCACAGCACTCATTTCTAACTCTCTCTCTCTCTCTCTCTCTCTGCTTTCTGCGTGCCGCTGGCCGTCGCTTTGTTCAGGGAAATTGCTGTCGCTTCCCATTCGCACTCTGTTTGCGCTGGTTTGATGTTGCTACCTGCCAAGCACGGCCGGCTTTATTACAAAGCCCAAGTGTCACATGTGGAAAGCATTCTTATCCTCAGAAAAAAAATATTGCAGGCAAATAATCAAATGCTGTGCCAGGATATGTAATATGCAAAAGTCAAGGCGCATTCCATTCCTCTCTGTTTATAATGAACTGTCCTAAAGTCTTATGTAGGCTATTTTAATTACCATATCTGTCACTTATTGGAAAAAGGAAAAGCTCTGTCTTTCATTAGCATAAAACGAAGCTGCTCTTCTGTCTTTTCTTTAATGCCATTTATAAAGTGTCAGACTGCCTTGCATTTGAAACGTCGCCTCTTGTCATGCTGAAGTGACCCACGAAACCCCAGTCAAACCAGCAGAAACCGTTTTGCCTCTCAGAGACTTGGATAACCCCTTTCCAAATGGTGAACAGACTGACAGACCAAAGAACTAATTTTTACAAGCAATGGGTCAGAGGCACATAGCTAAGGCGTCCGCTGATGTATATTGCGATCCCATGGTGCTTTGCAGGCAGACAGCATGGTGTGCAGCCGTGCATATCAGTCACACTCAGCTGCACCCAGAAGATGGAGAGGAGAAAGATGTGGAAGAAGAGAAGGAGGACAGCTGTGAAGGGGTTTGGGGTTTGAGTGTCTAACAGGCTGTGGTGCTCGCGGCTCGAGATTCGGAAGGAGCGAGAGGCCTCTGAACAATCCCTTCACTGGCCTGTTGCCAAAAGGAGATTGAACCCCTTATTAACTCTGGTACCTGACATTGCATGACTTATTGTTACCTGTTAAGATGAACAAAAGTGTGGACAAAATTCAGGAAACTGTTTTTTTACTGTGTGTGCTTTTTTATATGTTTTGGTACCATTTATACACTGAAAGACTGTATATGACCTCTGAGGGTGTCATTTCATATCTGACACCAAGGCATTTCCAGTAGATACTATGTAAGTTCTTCTTTTTGTCATTTTCCTCAAAGGAAGCAGCATGCAATGCTATTTGTGTCATAACAAATTCCTTAACACATTCCTTTACAGATTTGATGACCTTTTTCACTTTAGCTCTTGTGCTAGCTCGGAATAGATGGCATACCCAACATTACTCTAGCAACTTGAACCCTAGACACCCCAACCCTTGATGCCAGTTTGTATTGTCCTCTATATGATATATAGATAGATAATTAGATGAATAGATAGTGCTGCAGGATGTGGGGAATTTGTTTGAAAATGCTTAGGAGAGATATCATGAATAAGAGGGAGACCAACAGATGTCAGGCTCCCTGTGTAGTGTTGAAGGAAGCTAACTGGTGAGGTATGATGTGAAGGGATTGGATTTTCATGGGTGCACAATTGTGTCAGCATCTGTATGACATGCCCAATAAACATTTAAAGAGCTAGATTGCTGTGTGTAAAGCAATGCATCCACTCTGTCACTTTTGACCACATTTGGAGCTTTAAACTCAGCAACAGTAGCAACAATTGTTCAGCAGAGGCCTAGGAAAGTAAAGTAGGGCTGAATGTAAAGGGCTTGATTTTTGATGGTGAAATAGTGAGAACACTTATAGAAAACAAATCAAATTTGCATGCCTTTTAGAAATGCATTTGTGCTGAAAAAATGAATTGCCAGCAGGTTATGTGGGGAAGGTCTTCACAAACCAGGGAAAATGAAGCACTTCAGACCCCAATCATGTCTTGGCTAAATGATTACATTTAGAGTGAGTGAAAATTTGGGTACATTTGATTTTTAGTCAAATTCATCAAACTATATGTGTTCAGTCAATACTGGCACACTTACAGGATGTTTTACAAAAGATCAGTAAGGAACATGTCCCATCATCACCTGCTGCTCTCTTGCCACATAGATAAAAGCCGGTGCTTGTTCCTCAATTCATCATTTTATGTTCACTATAGATCCCCATTGCCACAGTTCAGCATCTTATTCTGCTGACTGAAGGGTGATAATGGAGGATGCTTTGAGGATACTGCTGCTATCAGTGGGGTTTTGATGCAGCTGATGCTCTTTGTGGGTTTAAAGCAGGCACAAGATCTTTCAAACAGAAAATGGCCACTGGCTACTGTGGGCCAGTGTTCTTTTGGGGCATCCTCCGGCACGAGGGGCTGGAGTGCGGCAGACAGAGTGAGTGCCGGTACTTTCATTAGTTCATAGAGCAGAGATTATGGCTCAGTGCCGGCACATGAATAATGCATGGAGGTGTGCCATGGTGCCTCGAACCCTCTGATTCCCCTACTCATGAAAAAAATACGCTTGCTCACACACTAGACACATATAGAAAGTCATATTCTCATCTAACCAGTAATAAAAAACATAAGCCATAATAAGTGTGGCAGCATAGCCATGGATTGTTTTTCCTGAGAGAAATAAAAAAGCACTAATGCACAAAAAGACTGAACAGTACAAGACATTCTGAGATGTTCTTAACTTTCTAGCTTTAAACATGACAGCTGATCTATCTCTCTCTCGCTCGCTCTTGCTCTCTCTATTTCTATCTCTATCTCTCCCTCCCTCTCTCTCCTCTCTCTCTCTCTCTCTCTCTCTCTCTCTCTCTTTCCCTCTCGATCCGTCTAAGTGGATGCTCTGCTGTTTTACTGGCTCTGTTGAAGACTCTCTGCTCGTATTGCGGTGCTACTCCATCATCCAATCAGAATTCAGCGGCTAAACATGTCATGTTATATTTCTCCTCTCCTTTTCACACTTGCCTTGAGAGATACACCTTTAGATCAGAGGCATCAGCTTCTACCTGTCCTGGATATATCAGGTTCCCACGCTGCTTCCATAGGAACTTTCCCATTTTGCATCAGCCATCCGCTGGGTGCAAAATAGTGGACTTTGTTGGGATGCCCTTGAACAGTGTTCACCAGCTCTGCTAATAGAGATCTGTCTTTTAAGAGTGATGGATTTATTTATTCATGATTCTAGTCAATCTGATGAAGTTGGGTTGGAATATAGACTGGCTAGACTACAAAATCCTGAATTTAACTCTACCAAGCTGGTCTTTATTGTTGTATGTAAAAACAACTCACCATCCATCCTTTTACACTTCAAATTTTTGTTTTGACAAAAAATGTGGTCTGCAGTTTCTCATTAGGCTACATGGGATTTTTTTGACTGTTCTCCAAAGGTTGTTTTCTTGCTGTGCATTTGACCAGAGTATGATTAGGTCTGATAATGATTATGCTGAGGCGATAAAGAAAGATCAAGGTCTTTCTTTCTGTGTGTGTTTGTGTGTGTGTGTGTCTGCATGCGAGGGTGTGTGGAAAGACAGCAAGTGCTGTTATTGGGCCTGAAGAAAGTGTTTATGTTTCCACTATGTCCTTTTGACCCTGAGCTCTTGGCAAGTTGTTGTGTTGATTTTAGCTTGCAATCAATTCATTTTAATCACAATGCACAGCAGCCGGGAGGGGGAGGGGGAGAGGGGAGCCGGACGCTAATTGATTGGCAGGTATTTGCATATACAGTATGGGACAAAATGTCAGCCGGAGTCTCGGTTCTGACCTGCAAGGGGCTGCTGGCAAAACAAACTGATGAGGGTAATTTATCATGTGGCGGTGTGTGCGGTGCCGCTTCACTCGTGCTATTGTTAGTGTCGTCAGTCACCTGTCACGGTGCTAGAGCTGGGCTGCGACTGGCCGAGAGGAAGGGCTCCGGCAGGTTAGCCACAAACAAGAGAGCTCTGAGGAAAATGTCAACGTATCCGAGAGCTATCGCTGTCCGCATCAACGGCTTGATCAATGGGCGGCTGGCTCTGCGAGTTCAGCAGATTAAAAAGTCAAACAGGAGAATGGCGGCAGGATTCGCTGACATGGGTAATGGAGTGTGGACGCCACAGTGGACTGTGAAGTGCTTAAAAACGGGAGCAAAAAGCTGGAGCAGCCTGAAACCATCCTCAAGTATAGGTCTTGTTGCTTCAACGAATTAAAGACTCAAGTAGAAGAACAAGTAGCCTATCAAAAAACAACTTGGGTGAAAATATAGGCCAAAAACTCCTTAAGTGCTGAGTTCTGTGAAATAGTGGGAGCAGAACATGGGCTATTTAAGTATAACAACATGACGGCGAGTTTGTTTTCACAGTAGCATACAACCCTGAGTGTTCTATTGCTTACAGGGTAATTTCACCTTTTTTTTTTTATTTCTGCTGCAGTTCAGTTGTAAAGATGTGAACAAAAAAGACTGTGAAATTATTAAATGTGAAATGTACCATTTAAGATGAACTTACATAGCTGGATTGTTCAGGCTATCCCAGAGAACCCTTACAAGAAATTTTTAATGCTTGAGACATTGTTCATTATAATTTTGAGATAAGCCTTTGACCTAAAACACATGTAGGGCATGGCACTATTATTACCATCATTAACTTCAGTAGGTTCACTATTTGTGAAATAATATCACTTTACACTAAGACTACATTTGTAAAGGGTTTAAAATATCAACAATGGTTAGTAATTAGGGCATAAAGCCATAATTTCATATTAATAAAATAAAGAGTGAATTCCATCCAAACAGTGATATTACATTCTTCTGTACTGTTAAAATTGTTGGTAACTCATCACTCATTGTTATACATTCATTGGTATTCATATTCATTATATATATAAAAAGTCACTGCTGCCCCGTTTATTTACAAGCATTTCTTCTTGATAATGATTTGGGGTTTTTATGACCTAATAATTTTAAGCCAATTAGAAATCTTTATACGGTTCAGCCATCAATAAAATGGCTACATTAGCATAAACTGTCAAACTGTGCATATATACTGATAAATTTATATTTATAAACTGTATATATCTACTATATAGAAGTGAAAAAAGTATTATAAATAATTATAAAATAAACTAAGTAAATGTTCTCGACGAGCCTAACAAATAAAGGTATCATCATCTGAAAATACTCAATTTAAATTAAAAGTCTATGTAAGGAAATAAACAGAAGTAGTCAGTACACACTTGCAAAGTTTGTTTTGTCAGTGTGACCTAATTCCTGCCCTGAGTCTGCACTGGCAGGCCCGTGTTATAGTGCTAGTACTAGTGATGAGACTGAATTTTATGTACAAGAAAAATGTTTTTTATTTGATCAACAGCTATCTCCAAAACACCCACAGTGTTGTTTTCACACTTTCCAATCTGATGCAAGGCGCCTCAGATACAAAGCTGACAATACATCCAATAACCAGCGTAAACTGAGCAGCACCTACAACAGCCAATCACAGGCCGCACTTCCCAAACAATCCAGACTCATCTGCTCACGCTGCGCTTCGCACCACTCGTGTTTGGATGCGATTCAGGAGAAAGAAATGTTATTTTTTGACCAATTAGCTGATTGAAAATCCTATGGCCCATGAAGTGGTCCCCGCTGGGGTTTTTTTCTGGGCATGCTCTATTACGCCAGGCAGGCAATGCCGGGGACGTCCGCTGCGAGGATAAACACTGGCAGTGGCCTCCCAAAAAGGCCCTGAACCAAACAAGCGGAAAGTCATCCTGACTATTAACGCTTTGGTAATGTTGTTTTTCAAAAAGGGATCCTAGCAGGAGCTCAGCAGTGACTCTCTCCACCCCCTCGCTTCCTCTCCGCGCAGGATTTGATGCAGAACAATAGATGCAGTTTTTGGCATGAAGGCACGCTGGTTTATTGAAATACTATTGAAGTGAAAAAATGTTAATGGATGAGTTACATGGACGGGCTGTTGTAGCCTAAATGTTCACTACTCAATTTTGGCAGTGAATAAATAAGTAATGTTGAATTAAGTCTTACATGTTTGTGAGGAGTGTTCATTTAGCAGAGATTTGCTGTGTTTTAGTGTCACTGAATGTGATTCTGTAGAAAATTCTGTACTACTGTAATACACACACGGGTATTATTTCGGTATAAAGTGAAAGGCCTAATATATTTTTTTAATTTATTGAAATGTGTTAAATTAAACCTTTCTTCAGAACAAATTTACAACAGGTCAGTGAAAGTACATCAGCTCACGTTTTTGGATACCTACACTCTAGGTATTGTGTGTTTTGACAGGGATGGTTATCATGTAGTAATTGTAGTAAAACTATCAGTCTGGGATGTTAGCCATAGTGTTAATCGATTTAGAAAAGAAAATGAGTGCTATCACTTATTCTTAGTGTAAACTGTGGCTCTCTAGCAGTCGCAGTCCACACCAGCATCAAGTGTGAGTGACGTGGTACTATTTACTGCACACTCACACTGTGTGTTAACCTGTGCCGAGGGTGCGTGACCTTCTCAGTCTAGCTTCACATTGGGTAAACAAGAGGAAATTAACTGCTGCTGGTGTTTTGTTTCTTCTCCTCTCAAACTGACTGGAGGGCCCAATCTCTCACATCTTGATTCTTGATATTAAGCTCCGGTGCACTGATAGGGATTGACGTGTTAAATGTTGTCGGGCCTATATCTGACTGGGTCTCAACTGGAGTTTATGGTACTGGAAGATAAGGCTTGGTTTTATATTGTCGATCTGCGGCTCGCTATATGGCACTCCAATACCTGGAGCTGATAAGAAGGCTATGTCTAGATAAACTCCCTTGATGACCATGTCATTCTTTACTCTTACTATCCTTACTTTTTAAACACATTTTATGAAGGTGGTAAAAGTGGTAGTTTGTGACCTCTTTAAAAAAATCGATATTTTTATTAAGACAAAAATATTAAATTTGGATCATTTTCCTCAATAAATACACTTTATTCATTTATAGTATTTATTCAGGAAAATTATCCAGTATTAAATATTTTAGTGGTGCATTCAGAATTCTGCGGAACTCTCTTGTGCAGCAATAACTGCAGCTTAATTTTTCCAGTAACTATTGATCAGTCCTGCATATTGGCTTGATAGAATTTTGCACATTCTAGTGTACAGAAGTTCTTAGGATGTTGGTGGAGTTCCTTCCGGAACATTGCTATTGTGTTAAATTCAGGTCTTTGTCTTGACCATTCTAAAACATTAACTTCTTTCTTCTTCATTGGTGGAGAGACATCTTTGCCTGAACGCAGCAGAGGTGGACAAAATACTCACATTCATTACTTAAGTGAAAGTACAGATACCACTGGTTACTTAAGTTAAAGTACTGATGTACTTGCTTTTAAAAATACGTAAGTATTAAAAGTACATTTTCTTTCATCGCATTGTTGCATTATTGGCACAACATATACAATAGCTAATGCCGCTGACAAGCTTGTAGAACCTCTAGAATTAGGAATTAGTAAAATGGTAGGTATTCTGACACAAGATGAGAGAAAAACTCCTGTAAATGCAAATTAGCATGACAAAAAAAAAAGAACATGAAAGACTGAAGGTTAGCCTTGCATGGCCTGTGTGTGTATGTATCTGTTGGCATGCAAAAAACAAACAAAAAAAGGGTTTTGTGTGTTCGGATTTAAAAGTAAGGAGTAATGAGAAATCTAGTGAAGTAAAAGGTACGATATTTGTCTTTCAGATATAGTTAAGTGAAAGTCCACCACTCGAAAGCAGCAATACAGGTCAAACCCATGATACTACCACCACCATGTTTTACATATGTGTTTTCCTTTCTCTAAACATAATGCTTTTCATTTAAACCAAATCATTCTATTTTGGGCTTATCTCTCCACAAAACGGTTTTCCAATACCCTTCCGGCTTGTCCATGTGATCTTTAGAAAACTGTAAATGGACAGCAGTTTTCTTTATGGAGAGCAGCTGCTTTCTACTTGCTGCCCTGCCATGCACACTATTGTATTTCAGTGTTCCCCTGAGGGTAGATTCACAAACATAGTGAGAGCGGCCTTTAGTTGCTTAGAAATTACTCAGCATTTATGACCTCACTGACTTGAGCTCATTAGACATCTTACTCTTGGAGTGAACTTTGCACACTGACCACTCCTAGAGGAGGCTAACAAATGACTTTAATTTATTCTATTTGTACACAGACTGTCTGACTGTGAATTGGCAGAGTACAAACCTTTTAGAGATGGTTGTGTAATCTATATAAGCCACAATCTATATCTCCAGCATTATCTGTGAAATGAAATACATAAAGAAAAATGTGGAAATCAGACTTTGATAGATCTCTATTCTTTAAAAAAGACAGGATGTCCACTCACCTGATTTTCATCTTATTTACTGAAATCACCTGACTTTAATTTTAACTTAATCTACTTATCCTAGAGGTTATCATCATTTTGCCACTAATATACATGTAATACTGGATCATTTTCCTCAATAAGTAAAATGACAAAGTATAATATTTTGTCTCATTTGTTGAATTTAGATCTCTTTATCCACTGTTAGACAAAAAAATACATATTTTTATAGAATATTATAGAACATTCTAAAAACAAAAAATTGATTTTCAGTGGGTGTAAACAGTTGCAAGTCGAGGTGACATCACCCTAGGTTTTCTTGCAGTCTTGGATACATCACTAACTGTGATTACGGACAGCAGCCTGGGGTTAGTCAGAAAACTTTAGATAAAATGTGGAATGCCTTTTAGAAGTATAATCTAAAATATTAATGTCAATGACATTCTACTTCTGTTTTATAGGGGTGCTAAAAGAAATTGGTATTATAGCAGAGATGTACTTTTTTCTTTTTTTTATAGTGCTTTTACATTACAGTTTTTCTCAAATGCTAAAACACATTAAACAAACATCAAAACAAACGTTTCCTCCATGTTCCCCAATGTCTAAACACAACACCCTTTTCTAAAGCTACATAAACACAACCACACCTT
>JBBPDC010000129.1:24485405-24496043 GCA_037974485.1 Hemigrammopetersius urotaenia
GTGTGTGTGTGTGTGTGTGTGTGTGTGTGTGTGTGTGTGTGTGTGTGTGTGTGTGTGTATGTGTGTGTATGTGTGTGGCCAGACTGTTTTTTGGGGGTGGTGTCTTTTGTACCTGAATGTGGCCCAGCTCTAAGGCAACTCCACACTATAGTTTTGTTAATCAAATAGTAGAGTCATGACTTCTAGTACAGCAGACGCCCAAGGATACGGGGCAGATTATTGGAATTCAATCAGCCCATAATTAAATATTCCAACCCTCTTGACAATCAGACTTGCACAGGGCCGCCTCACGCTCTTTACAGGAGCTCATTTGCATCGTCTCCAGAAATTCCACGGTCAACACAACTTCATTAATTTGCAGCTGGCACTGGCAGGGGAAACTCGACAGCCAAGTTACAGCTCATGGCTCCATGGACAGAGCGGAGGGGCTAACGACAGAGGTCGAAATTTTAAGTCACACATACATATGAGCACTCAGGAGATGCTGCTTCTCTCATTCTAACTTCGTGACATCACTGTCGGTAGCTTTACTTTATGCTGCATTTATATTATAACAGTAAACAGATGAGAACAAACCAGATGTTCCAGATTTCTCAACAGAGTAGTGATGAACAATGTGTACTTTTCCTGTTTTCAGTAAATGTATTCATTTAATGAACCCTGTGAACATGGACAGCTCCCATATGGTACATATCCCACAGTTTAATGCACTAGTAAAGTAGTAAAGAAATATTGTGAAGAGCATCTGTGACTAACTCCCCCAAGAAGATTTCCACATCTGAACACTTGTGGTCTTAACAAGCGCTTTTGCTAAATTTATAAATCACAAATGTGTACCTAATTCACTTTATGATGGTCACTGAATGGTCAGCGCTGAAGTCCAGATGCAGCCAAGCTTTAATGAAAATGCATTATTATTTTGAGAAGCATTTCAATGTGTTCAAAACACTTTGTAGGACAGAATATTGAACAATATTTACGTGGCTGTATGCTACTGTTTAACCCCAGCTCTGGTGCAATGCATGGAGAGAAAAAACGTTCGCCAAACTGAAAAATAAATGCTCATAAATAGCTCATGGCTTGGGGATAGGATTCTGGTTAAATATTTTAACCTGCATAAAACCTTATGAAGATAATATGAAAGTTCTTTAAACTTCAAAAAGGTTCTTCACATACATCTTTTACAAAAATGGGTCTTTGAAGAAATATCCATTATATGGTTCTTTAGGGATCCAAAAGCATGTCCTCCATTGCACTGCTGTAGAATCAACCCTTTTTTGGAACATTTAACTTGGTTTACTTTTATTTTTTATGTTATATTTACTCTAACTCTAACACACAGTTTGCATTTCAAAATCTCAATTGGTCAGTTTGTCATGACGTTATCACACAATGTAAAGAGCAGCTGGCATGTTGAATAGCAACAAAAATAAAATGTTAATTGAAAGTTGAAAATAAGATTCTGTGTATTTGTATATAGTTTATTTGTATGTGTGTGTGTGTGTGTGTGTGTGTGTGTGTGTATGTGCATGTGTGTGAGGGAGAGAGAGAAAGTGCATTTCCTCAGGGTCTTTCTAGCTGGAGGTTTAATCACTGTCAGAAATGTACAGTAGGGAAGCCAAGTTGGACAGTAACAAAGTACATAGACTTCATTACTGTACCTCAGTAGCTTTTTCAAGTACCTAACTTTCAAAAGTATTTTCGGTATGCTTGCGACCTTTCACTTCAGTACATTTCATTTTTAAATATACCATTTTCACTCCACTACTTTCTGCAAAGTACTGTGAATGAAAAACCTTCCATGACACCTGGAAACATATTACATATTACAAAGCATAATAAGGCCTGGGTAACTCTGATCATTGAAACTATGTTGGGCATTTTAAAATCAGATCATGGTAGGATTTCTGTAACTGAAGACACAAGAGAAGAAATGTTGCATTGTAAGATAATCTCACAATAGTTTTACTTTTAATACTTTAGTACATGTCAAGTACTTTTGTATTTTACCTTAGATAAAAATATGAATAGAGCACTTTTATGTCAGTCATATTTTAACAAGGGTATCTTTCAAGCACTGGATTCTGTCCATCGCTTTAGCTGGCCTTGCATCACCGTTGGACCTCAGGCTGACTGTGTGAACCCTCAGAGTTCAGCAAATCCTTGACGTGCCTCTAAAAGATGAATTAGTTCAGGAAAAATGTTTTTGGCTACCTGCTGCGACCAGTCAGATGCGCCACCCATCTTTTTTTAGCTGAAAAGAAAACAAATTAAATAGCAGAAATGCATGGCACTGTGGCGGTGTTTACCCTGCGCATACACACAAACACAAGCTTTAATACATGTCAGTGTAAGTCACGTTTGTGTGTGTACACTGCATAATGCATCAAGTGTATTGCCGCACTGTATTCATTCTAAAGGCTTTTATGGGCGAGAGCAGTACATCTCTCAATATTCCAATATTAATGTAATCAGTCCCAGCATGTGTTTATAAAAGCCCAGTTTGACCCAATTACTCTGTATGGGCTTAAAAGCATCGCTGCAAAGCTTTAGACATCATGTACTTTCCATACCAGTTCCTCAATATGCAAAGGTAGAAACAGAAAAAAAGGAGGTCAGAAACCCCGAACATGATACTGAAATTCTGTTTTAGCAACGTGATTCTTCTTTCACATATTTAATTTATTCTTAAAATATTTCATAATAAAAAAGTAGTTCATGTAAATGATTTCTAAGACTTTCTTAACTCTCTCTGTATGTGTCAGCACTCGGATGGCAGCACTGTGCAAACAAACACAAGCACAAAAATAAATTAGATAAAATCCATAGAGAAATGACTCCGTATTTTTTTTTTCTACACCTTTACAATACAATAGCAAATAGCGATTTCCATGGCTCTGCATACTAAAGTGGGATATAAAGTTCAGTTCTCAGTGATCGATCATTTCTTTTTCTCCCTCCATGTTCTGTCCCTTTTTTTTGTTCGTCTGTTTAGTACAGAAGAAGAAGGAGAAGAAGTGGCGGTCATGTTTTTTTTTTCTGTTTTTTTTTTTTTTTTTTGTAATGGGTCTAAAAGGAGAGGTGCTACTGGTGGAGGAGAAGAGCAGGAAAGACCAGCATGAAACAGAGCTTATTATCCACATTCTATCACTGCCATTTCCACCACGTTATTCATGTTAAATAAGGTTCTCTACAAAGATACAACATATAAAACTGTTAAATATATAACTGTAGGCCTTTCAAAATACATTTAATGACTTTTTTTTCCTCTTCTGGCAATCGGAAATGACAATTTTTTTCCTATTTTTTTTTCAATATCAATATTCGCTTTGTGTCTGATGATGATCAGCGCTGTACTCTTTAACTGTAACCAACCATGCTTATTGCAAATTTTCCCAAATGTTGCTACTGAAAAATGCAAATCTGATTTTCTTTATACACATACATATGTATACAGTACCTATATTTCCAGTTTCAAAATACAGTCGCAGGTTCAGCCCGAGAGAAAAAAAAACAAACAAACAAACAAAAAAAAGAACCTCTGCAAAGTATTAAAGGTACCCCTCTGACTTTTTTTGTTCTTTGACCTGCGTGGTCAGTTCATTTGCACAGATCGATCCTCCTGTGTCAGTGCTTTTACATACGTGGACATTGATGTGTGGTGACAGGGCTTTCTGTGGATTTGCAGTTCATTTTCTTCACTCAGTACATCCTCTCTGAACTCCCTTTGTTAAAGTGTGTTATTTGTTTGCTAGTTTGTTTGTTTGTTTGTTTGATATTCTTCCTCTTTGGTCTGTAAAAATTGTTCAGAGTGCCAAAGGTGTACTCCAGAAGAAGGCCTATTCACAGAGCGGGCAGTTCCATTAAGGGTCATCACAGTCTCAGGTTGTGGCAGAAGCTCCGGTCCTGTCACGAGAAAACAAAAAGAAGGCTGCGGTGGACATCCAGTTAGTCCAGAAAAGGTCCCACCCACCACAGTCTGGGAGGCTCTCCTGTGCTCCGTGTGAGGCGCAGTTTGGACGCAAGTCCTCCGTGGCACTAGGGGGCGCTGCCCATTTACAAAGCAGAGATACAGACAGGCAGTCAGACGCAGATGTTGAGCTGATGACGGACAGCGAGTTATCTACAGCAGGTGGGCAGGAGCAAAGGGCCGCTCTCCACACCTCTGGAACTTCTGCCACTGTTAGGAGACCTGCAGATGAAAACGTAAAAACATTACAATTTTACACAAATCCCTATCAATACTACTTGCATTCCAAAGTGAAGTCAGGTTGCACTCACAAATACAAGCCTTTGTAGAATACTTTTTCTAAATACATTTGTTTAAACAATATGTATTTAGGCATAAGATATTGTTAGGATAGACAAGATATAATTTTATTTTTCCTGTGTAATAAAACTAACTTCAAAAGGGGCAAATGGTCCCTGTCACTAACAACCCACCTACATTCAATTAACAACACAAGTAACCATCTTGCTAGCGCTGCATTTTAAACTCAGTGTTATATAGCAAATGCAGTCTGCTTTTAATCATTTATAAGGTTCTAGAAAGAGTGAGCACAAGATCCGAAGATGGGGTCCAGATCCTGAAATCCATCCGACGCCACAACAAAACCAGAGATTGCTCAGTTAAAAAAAAATCAGTGTACTAGGCTATTTAAATGGATTGCCTTGTTCTTCTGGCATGAAAAGCCTTACATGCTCCTTGCATCTGCCTTCTCAGTATCTGATCTCTGCCTGTTGCTCTGGACATTTTGAATTTTGACGTTTACATGGATCTTCTGGTTTTGACTTTGCCTGTTTATTGAATTATTTCCACTGCCCTACGGATTAAGCGAAATTATGTCCTCTTGGGCTCATAGCCATGGACAGCTGTGGCATGTAAATATATTCTTGTTGTTGCCAAAATACTTGAAATATTGACTGAAACATCTAAAGGCCCTCTGGACAAACATGAGCAAACACCAGAATTGGGTTGGTGCATCACACCCACATTTTAAGATTGAAATACTTTAGAATGCTAACCAAGGTTGTGGGGGCAGCATATGGAAGTCATTGATTATTGATCACTGTTTTAGTAGTTACTACACATCAAAAATTTTGAAACTAATAATGTAAGAAATTCTACACATTCTAATGCCATTACGCCGATTTCTCAGTTTGGTCTGTAAAGGATCTCAAATTTAGTAGCGGTTGCTTTATAAGAATACATTTGTGGGTGGAGCATGAATAGGTAAATTGTGTATTGTTAGCAATATTTAGATGCCAAGGATACTGAAGCCTTGTTTTATTTTAACTATCACTTCAAACATGTTGCTTTAAAGAGGTGTCAGACCGGTTTTTTTTCTTGCAGGTACAACCAAATGGGACCTGGTCCTATTTGGAGCTGTCTCTGCCATCTGGATAATGTGTGGTCCTCTGCCAAATGAGATAAGGGCACCAAGTGCTTCCAAGATGGCAAATGCTTATAATTTATAACAATAAACTCTTGACAACTGCACAGGGACCATCCTGGCATCCAAGAGGCAAGTACCGGATTAAAAAACGAGTATGGCCAGCGATAAAGCAGCAGGGACGGAGCAATCACAATCTAAATGAACCCCAATTTAATAGGCTAATGCCCGAGTCTTGGGCACGAATGGGATGGGACGACCCCAGAGGACTGAGGCCATAGATGAGGCCACGTGATTTCTAATACATTGCTGTAGCTCTCAGGTAATTAAGCTCACCACGGAAACACTGCTTTACTGTCAGTACACAGCCCTCCATTACTTCCAGCTTCGAGAGTCCTTCTAGCCGCCGGCAATTTACAATGAGTAATTGCCGTATCTGTGAATTTACGTGAGCACTGACAAAAAAAAAGTTGTATTTATTGTGGCCTCTGTGGAATTAGAAATTAATTTTAGACCGTGGCAGCAAGGGATCATTATAACTACCCTATCTTATAGCTTACAGCTGTTCTGTGAGCTGCTAAATTATATATGTTCCTCACTTACATCCAGTTCAGTGAGGGATGCAGCACATCCACCCATGGAACAATGAACATGAGCAATATTCTTAGTAAACTGCATATAATATGGGAGCAGAGCATGTTGAATTTTCTATTTAAGACCTAACGAGAGTTAAGGAGGCTTTTTGACTGCGCAGACACGCAGCCATTTGTAGCACATTAACAAGCGAGCGATGCGACCCAGACAGGAAGACGAAGGGCTTCCCCTGAGTACAGTGTCATGCCAAGACACAAATTCAGTTTATTCAAAATGCCAGAGACTGTCCTGCTGCTGGGGCCTTCTGAATACCATAATCAATAAATATTGATCTTTTCAATCAGGCTCCTCTTTTGAGCAAGACAAACAACAAGCAAAAAAAAAACCAGCCGGCTTTTCCAAAAATTTTGCAGGGCATGTGTGGGAGGTTTTAGATCCACAGAGAGGCGGAGGACAGGGTGAGGTGTGTGTGTGTGTGTGAGAACAGGCACAAACTCTCACAAGTGAGGAGAGAAACTGTTATTTACAGCGCATATGGAGTTTTTCACCTAGGTGTTCCACATGGTAAACAAGCACAGTGGACCATATGGCCTCGAGCTGACATTTTGCCTGATTGAACTCGCATGACTCCACATCTTTAAATGTCACAGAACGCCAGCCTGTCTAACCACTCTTTTTTTGGTTAGCCATGTTTTATTAAGTTTGTTAAATGAATATAATACGTTTATATATCGTATTTATTTTTATACACATGTATGAATAGTACAGGATATACACAGCACTGTGTCATCCCTGTAACTTGCTTTGAATCACCTTGTTGGTGCAAAAATACCATTTAATCCCTGTGTTTTCTTTGCCGTATTGAGTAGATTCAATTATAGAACAAATAGTTTACTGTGACAGGCTGCAAGGTGCCTAGATAAAGGTGTTCAAAACACTCAGCATTCAGCACCACCAGTACACTGATCACTGCCATGAGCATCTGGAAACATCTGCACCTGTTTCTTCACTGGTTCAGGCCTTAAAAATTTAAATGTCCAAACTGTGGGACTAATGAAGGGTTATCTTATCTTTTTTATGTCACTCCATGTCATAAAAAAGAGCTCATTCTCAAACCTCATTCTCATTCTCATAGTATTAACATATAATTATCCATGATTTATGTATGTTATTTTGTTTTTGATTGTTAAATTAATGAAAATATTCCAGGGTTTGAATTGTAACAAATAGTTGCACACACACCTTTTGCTGCTCTTAATGTGACATAAGGAGACTGGATTTCTACCTTCCTAATTGAAAGCAATCACAAATAAGTAAGTTTACGTCATAGATCTTTAAACACTTTTATTCAGATTCACTTTACTGAATGACTCAGGAATCATCTGAATGGTACAGCAGATAAATGATAAATGAACTGAAGATTGTCACTTTGCCTTTGTTTAATTTTTTGTTATTTGAACATATCTTGTCTTTCAAAGACAAGGTGACTTGAGAAATTGTAAAGGGATGGCTGGGATTGGAGAGGTTTGCTTGATCAAAACATAACAAAACATTTTTATAGCCTAATATCACATCCAACATTAAGTAACTTTTTTGCCCAAGTTTTAACTGGTTTGTTTAAAACTGTTTTGAAACATCTAAAAGGTTAACAAAGCATGTAGCTTCATAATGTTAATTATAGAAATGGATACCAACACAACGAATACTTAAGTATTCAAATTACTATTGGTGTAAATAAAACATTCAGTCCAGCATTACTGTATACATAAGGCAATACTGACACAATGCAAAAGACAGTTGGCGTGAAAACATCTGGATTACAAGGTTTTCATATGACTGTAGTATAAAAGTCCAGTATTCATTATATTTTTTCTGTCAACGGAGTGAGTGGCCGTGAAAGCACAGGCAGTGTTGAGAATATACGAAACGTTAGGTAGCAACTGTCAGCAGGAATGATGCTCCCGACACATCAACAGTCTGTGTGTGTTTCAAAGATTCTTGCAGCTGGCTGTGCTGTTACTTCCCCATGAGGAAGACTAATGCAGGCAGTTTTCTTAATCAAGCTTTTCATGTTGCATTTCCCATAGACATCAAAGGCTTTACCCCGCTGTGTCTAAATATGTAAAAGAAAGCTGCAACAAAAAAATAAATAAATAAATCAATAAAACGTTGAAAACAACATTAGATAATAGTAGTAGTATCATATCCTTAGATGTAACCCAAATGCTAATAATTTAACCGATGAATCCAAAATAGTTATAGTGCTAATTGGTGGTCTGTTTTCTAATGCTGTTCTCTAAAACCAAGCTGTGCATCCTGCTGGAGTGGGACTCCAGAGAACGAGGGTCAATAACAGGAGCAGAAATAACACAATGTGATTTGATTGCATGGGTGAGAGTGCTGTGGAAAAAAAACACTGATGCTGAGAATTTTTGCACAACTCAAAGTTTCCTAACAATAGAAATGTAGGACGGGCAGTTTTATTTCCAGCGCTTGTGTTACTAGGCCACTTAATGATGATATCAGATTGCTAGATCTGTGTCAGGATTCTTTTAGTGCTGCAACACTGATGGCTGTATATGGCAGTAATTATCGCCACAGTGCAAGCTCTCACTTGCATACAATTGACTTGGCCTTTCAGGACTTTAAAGACACATTAACACATGATTTTAACAGCACCAGAATCAATGGGATGGCATTTTTTCCCCTATACACCTGGGGCTGTGGGACTAAGGACAAAAGGGACAGCAATCATCACACAATCTATTCTCCTCTAATTTATAAATAGATCTATTTTTTTCTGCTAACATTTGTCTAAATTAGAGTCTGGAGTTTGAGTTGTACCTTGTTGACAATGCCCACTGTCATATGTTGTTGTAGTAGTAGCTGTTGCTGTTTGTGATGGGATCTGCTCTGGACCAGTGGCTGATTTTTGTCTGTCAGGTTCAGCAATGTGTTCCGCCATGTTTTAGGTGGGAGTGCGATTTGAGCAGGGAGATTCCATTCACGTCATAGAGCCTGTAATCACAAGGGGGAATGGGGGGAAGGGGGGTGTTGGCAGGTTTATGATCAGTAGCGAAGCATTGAATAAATCAAAGCTGACCCTGACGGTGAAGGAACTTTTTTGGCTAAACCAACTGAGGCTGTTGTATATAACTGCTGTTTACCTGGGAAAGCAATATGACAGCAGTGTTTTGACAGCAGCGGTAAAAAAGTAGACAAATAAGTAAGGTTCAACAGCAACGTGTCTCTTTTCATGCAGGTTGTTTTTCCCTCCATCTCTTGGCTCCCGTGATGCTTGGCGGCAGTGAATGGGAGGCTGGCTGGGTAATAAAGCAGCAAACTTATACAGGTTCCCTGCTTTGTTCAGGCTAAACAGTCAGTTTTGTCGTTAAGAATCAACTGAATAGAGTTGCACTATGGAGAGTGCAATATTACAAAGTACTGCAAACCAATTAGAGGCATTCAACAAGCCAAATGTACATGTTTTTACTGGAAATCTTCTTCAAAGTCTTGATTATGTTGGCTGGAGTTTGTTTAGCACAGACTAAATATAACTCGCCCTGAGCACATGGCGGAGGATGCCGTGCCCGAGATTATCTCTGCAGTGTTTTCTTTTGACTCAAAATGGAGGCACTGGGGCTGGACTGCTGACTTGGCTCCACCAGATGAGAGCTGGCAGAGGGAGCTAATGGTTTGCAGCGACCGGCACTGTTTGCATGGAAAAGCAGCTGTCGTCTCCACGGCGTTTCTGTTCAACCTGGGGTTGGGATGTGTCCTGCGGTGCCAAGTAGGCCCAATGGGATCAATTACACAGGCCTCAGCATCCACACTAGCACTGCTGGGGTATCCGCCATCCATGGGCTTTACCACCGACCCAGAACTCTCTACCAGCTGGCTTCACACTCAACTTTTTTTACAGACTTGTGGATAGGTTCGCATAGGCATTCATGCCACAGTTCAGCAAACTATAATTTTTTGTTTTCGATCACGTTTAATTTCGATGTATCCCTAGCTTATGAACAAATGCTCCATCTGTGAGCAGGTAGATCAGGTTAAGTCTTTGGTTAAGGGTATGGGTAAGGTTAATTCAACTGAATTGATATTAAGGGGAATTCCAGTACAAGCAAGCTGACCTTCTACAGTACAGCACTGTCTATTTTATCCTCACTTCTAAGAGATTTGATAAGACAAAACATGTTTGGTGTCTGTGGTTTGATTTGTTACTTTTACAGTGGAACTACAGGACTGGAAAAGTCAGCAAGTAATGAAAGCTTCACCCCTTGGCTGCATAAGCTACATGGCTGCATTTTTACTTTTTTATAGTGTTTATACTGGTTGTACTGTCTATAATATTTACACAAATGTCCATTTTACTGATATTTATATATATTGTACAGAGCTAAATATATTGAAATGGCAAAGTTCACTGTAGAACCTGAACTTTGCCATTTCGTCTCGCTGTATACTTGTATGAGGTTGAGATGATAACAAAGTTCACTTTGACTTTGACTGAGAAAAATCTTCAAGGTCCTAAGTAGAATGATCTGGGCCCCCTGCTTTACCTGCTTACTCTCTATGTGTCTGGATATTGCTCTCAGGGCAGGCCACCCCAGTCTCTAGCACAAGTCTCCATTATATTATTATGTAT
>JBBPDC010000129.1:24501419-24514602 GCA_037974485.1 Hemigrammopetersius urotaenia
TCTCCCAGCTTCTTGCTAATGGTTTTGTAGCCCATTCCAGCCTTGTGCAGGTCTACAATTTTGTCTCTGACATCCTTAGACAGCTCTTTGGTCTTTCCCATGTTGGAGAGTTTGGAGTCTGCTTGATTGATTGATTCTGGTGTCTTTTATACAGGTGACTAGTTAGGATAGGTGTCTTTAATGAGGGTGACTAATTGAGTAGGAGTGTCTAACCACTCTGTGGGAGCCAGAAGTCTTAATGGTTGGTAGGTGTTCAAATACTTATTTCCCTCAATGAAATGCAAATCAGTTTCTATCTTTTATTGAAAGTGAGTTTTCAAGTTGCCTTTTGATGTGTCAGTGTTAAAATAAATGATACTGTTCTGAGACTTTTCATTTCTTTGTCGTTGGACAAACTTACAAAATCCATGAGGGGTCAAATACTTATTTCCTCCACTGTAGGTAAGACTTGGACTGTTTTGTTGAAGAGACCTTTCTAGGTCAAGGCTGTAGCAAGGAAATGATGGGCATGGCATCCTTGTATATAACAGCGGCATGTAAGAAACCATTCCTTAAATACCCACAGTAAGAAGGCAGACAACACATGCATTTATGTTTTGTTTGTTTTTTTGTTAGGGGGTTAGGATAGACACAGATTTTCATTCCCCATTTGGTTAGATTCTGGCAGTGGAGGTTTGATTAAATTTTTTCCTTTATTGCTCGTGGCTGTTACTGCCTTGCTTTGTAAAGTGTTAATAGTGAAAAGAGATCTTATATGCTTATTTATTATGTATTATATAATACATGAGCCAGTTAATAAATAGAAGTCTCTTGTGTTTTCAGCAATCCCCTTCGACCAACCTCAATGTAATTAATGCTCCCAAGCCCTTAAGACCTTTAAACACCAACACATCAAGGGCAATTTATTCATATGATTAATTTGAACTTCAGTACATATAGCGGTCGGCTGTAACATTAAAACCACCTGTCTAATATTGTGTAGGTCCCGCATTGGCTGCCAAAAACGCTCTGACTCTACAAGACCTCTGATGGTGTGCTGTGGTATTTGTCACCAGGACATTAGATGTGGATACTCCAATTACTGTTGAAAGGTACGGCCACCATGGATCAATTTCAGCACATCCCACAAATCCTCCATTGGACTGACATCTGTAGAATTTGGAGGTCAAGTCAAAACCTTTGTTATGATCCTCAAACCGTTCCTGAACATGTTGCAGTGCAGCATGCTGTCCTGATGAAAGAGGCCACCTCTATTAGGCAATTCCAATGCCACTTTGTCTGCAACGATGCTTAACAGGTTGTATACTGTATGTCAAAGTAACATCCACATCAATACCAGGATCCAAGGTTTCCTAGCAGAACATTGCCCAGAACATCACACTTCCTCTACTGGATTGTCTTCTTCACATCCTGGTCCCTCAGGTGAACAACACACACCCACGTGGCTGTCCACAATATGTAAAAGTAAATGTGACGCATCAGACCTGGGCACCTCCCTCTATTGCTCAGTGGTCGAGTTCTGATGTGTAGGCACTTTTGTTGGTGGACAGGGGTCAGCGAGGTCACTCTGACCAGTCTGTGGCTATGCAGTCCCATATTTAACAAGCTAATATGTGTTCTGACACCTTTCTACCAGAGTCAGCATTAATCTTTTTAGCAATTTGTGCTGCAGCAGCTCTTCTGAGGGACCAGACAGGCCTCTACTCACTATGAGCGTCGTTGTGCTCCTGTCGCTGGTCTATCCTTTCTTGGACCACTTTTGGAAGGTACTAACCACTCAAAAAATGCAGTTTAGATGCTCTGACCCAGTCATCTAGCTATCATAATTTGGCCCTTGTCACATTTCCTGACACCCATTTTGGCCGTTTTCTATTCATTTGCTGCCTGATATATCCCAATTTGACAGCGTGGCACCATTGTAATGAGATAATCGAGGTTATTCACTTCACCTCTCGGAGGCTTTAACATTGTCACTGACGTTTATTTTTTATGGTTACATGAATAGCCAGTTACTATCGTCTCTGGTACTGGCATAGCAACAACCAAGAAAGCAACTCAAATAACATTTTAAACTGGGTTAGCTCTCACAAAGTTTCCAATCCTGAATCTGGCAGTGAAGCTCTCTGTGCTCCTTTCACTTTTCCAAAATGGAAAGTAGCCCACCCAGTGTCACTGTTTGCTCATTTTTGTGAAGAGTAAAATATATCTTTTTGCACATTCTGTTAGTTTGTTTTTGTGGCAGGATTTAAAAAAACTATGTCCAGTGTGTGATTTTTTATGCAGAAAAAAAAATCTCAATATTTTGTGTGATTTATTTGTACACGATCAAACCTGACAACAGTAGCCTAGTAAACATGGCCTAGTAGTATTACTTTCCAGCTATTTTTAGGTTATGGCAAAGAATATTGAATGTGCAGAAATCATCAAGACAGTGAGTTTAAACTATAACAAAACATCCGAGGATGGTGCAAGGGCTACACAGACACTCACACCTGAAATCTCTGAGCCCTGTCACTTGCTGGCAGACTGTCTAATCTGATGAAATTACCATTCCCAAGGATAATGCTGTGGTAAATCAGGCCTCTTGCCTATCATCTTCTCTCATTCAGAAGTCACATGGAGGAGAACAGTGGATGCTGATGCACTCTGGTTTAGAAATGACGTGAATAAGTTAAATGGACTTAATGCTAATAGAGGGTAATGGTCTCTCTCACTCTCTCATTCTATCTCTCCCATATACTTTTGATTCTTTTTTTTCCATCTCACTGCAGCACTAGCTGATTTGAATTGTTCCACCTACTAAGCTGTCTAAACCCAGATTTGATCGGATAAGCTGAGGTGATTTTGGCTCTTCCACAGGCCCTGGCTGAACTGGCTTATGATGTAGAGCTCCAGTCAAGACGGTGTAAAAAAAAAAAAACACAGCTCACCCTGTAGGCAAATCTAGCGTTAATATGGAGGTGGCTGCAATCGCATATGAATCATTCTATTCTCTGGGGAGGAATAGAAAAAAATACAAAAAATGCAATGAGCAAATCACAAGTAAGATAGTGGTAATGAGTGTTTATTTAAATATAGCACCAAGGAACACCTGGGTTTTATTACTGAGTGGTAATTCAGCTGGAAATCTCTCTCTCTCTCTCTCTGTCTCTCTCTCTCTCTCTCAACAGTGAAAGTGAAGTGCACACCAGCCTGCTGAAAATTGCTTGTGTCAGTAGTGGCTGGTTCAGCATTCCATCACAAAAGAATTCTAATTTTATGTGCTAATATGCTAATAAATCCAAATGCCCAGTTTTGCACAGCACTCAATGCAACTAAGGGTCTAACATTTTTAGTGTATTTGAAATCTGCAGTATCAAACTTTATTATTCGTTATGGAAACCAGTTTGATACACTTTGTAAATAAAAATTGTGACAATATGGCACATCATGACAGGGGCTTCTGTATCATTTAATCATAAAATACACACTGCATTTAAATTTGAAAGTGCATTTACAATTCTGCTTAGTACAGGAGTTAGCTTTCATGGTTTAGTGCCTGATTAACCTTAATGATTAACCTTCAAAACTCAAAACATAACTAATACAGCTATTGGAAGTCTTATTCATTCATTATTTTTCCTTTTAAATATACATTAGTTTAAACGGTATTCTCCCATCATTTATTTACTGTTAATGTAGCTTTTAGAAAATAAATTTAGACGGTTAACATTAATTAAATATGTCTGTTGCACCCTTAAACATTACATATTAAGCATGTAATCAAATTGTTATTAGACTCAAAGCTTGTCGTACAGCGCCAGTCACCATATCAGAATCAGACGCGCGTTTATTAGCTAAGTATGTGAGCCAGGCCCGGCGTCATGGGTGGGCTTTAGGGTGCCGTGCCCGCCCTCGGACTCACTTGGGCCACCCTGATGCAATTTCTCAGGCAAAAT
Organism: Hemigrammopetersius urotaenia; assembly: GCA_037974485.1. Classification (NCBI taxonomy): domain Eukaryota; kingdom Metazoa; phylum Chordata; class Actinopteri; order Characiformes; family Alestidae; genus Hemigrammopetersius; species Hemigrammopetersius urotaenia. The sequence goes on from JBBPDC010000129.1 coordinate 24,505,358, forward strand.
AGATTGTTCAGCAGTGACAGTGGTGGAAAGCTCTCCTGGACGCTGAACTCGGTAAAATAAAAAGAACTAAAATCAGCTCTTGATGTATCTTACTGCTTCACGTGTGTTTTTTTGAACGACACATAGCTGCTATACTGTACCTGCAGTAGCCTATAAAATGTGTGCCCCCCCCCAAAGCAATGCAAGGCCCGTCCGTAAATCCGTGTCTGGCGCCGGGTCTGATGTGAGCGAATGCAGTAACCCCTCAGTTTTATGCGGATCAGCATTTGCGGATTCAGTATAACGTGGACTTTTCTGAGAAGAAGCCTGCTTCAGCATGTAGACTGCTCCGTGTCTTGTCCTTGTATTTTAGTGTTTTTAACTTTCTCCCCCCAATTTCCAATAGTTATCTTAGTTTATTAATCATTAGTAAGCTGTGCCTGGTCTAAACATGTGGGTAGAGTGAGTTATTTCAACCTTTCTTTTGTGTATGAGTCTGTTTTGGCTCGTCGCATGCTGCTAATTCTAACCGCTAATGCTAATGGTTTTTTAAGCAATAAAGTTTTCTGATTCTGAATATTTATTTGCCTTTACATTTTCTTTAAGAATAATGCATTAAACTGAGTTTAACATGAAATTTAAGTGTTCTGGGAGCATATTTATGGTGTACACTATAAAAATAGGCATTTTTAGGCATATTTTTCTACCAAAACACAACAACGTGGTTTTTCGCCATATGCAGGTGCTCTTGGAACATAACCCCTGTGAAAAGTGGGGGAGCAAAACAAGCAAAACACAAAAACATGTAAAGATACGTGTGCCTACACCACAACCATATGTCTCTTGCAGAGCATGTTTGCTGCTCCAATAGGCCAATAGACACGATTCTCATTCTAATTCTGATTCAGATGGCATCACATCAGTTGATGCTGTCAGCCATTCTAGTGTTAAACACTGCATCAGCTAGTTTGTGTGTGATTTCTGCCAGGACCTGTTTTAGTGGAGATTCGCTAGGTTTGTTAAAAAATAAATAATCAGTGTTGTGCCAGTTCACAGTGAACAAGAACTAATTCAAAGTTTAGTTCACAGCTCAAAAAATGAATTAGTTCATTTTTGTTCATTAGTTTTTTGTGGGTTTTTTTTTCATTTTTTCTATATGAACCTCATTCAATATGTTATACCACATGAGTGATCACAGACATAAGTTACATTAAAAACCAAGGCAAGCATCGTGTTATTCTGAAAGTAAAAAAATGAGGTGCAGGTATACTGTATATGGACATTTTTTTCATACAATATTAACACAAAACACAATATTACACTGGTTTCTTCACAAAACAGACTCAAATGTTTAAATAACTGCAAAAGCATCTGGACTCGAAGCACTAACCCTGCTAGGGTGTAATAAGCATACGTAAAACGTGAGCTGCATTAAGTCTCGCGAGAGTGAACGTCACTCACGTTCATTCAGTTCAACGTTCATGAAAAATAGAAACGTGTTCAATGAACGCCATTCAACACTGGAAATAATAATAAGTTAAGCCCAAATACACATTTATTTTACGTGCTGTTACTTTCTTCAGTTATTTATTTAATGTAAAATTGTTAACTGCTAAAAATGGTTAAAAATCAGTTGACTGTTTGGTTCGAATAATTCTAAATGAAGTTTGTTTTGTTATTTTAAAAAATAACACCCTGTACTGCACTGCATGAATCATCATCACTAATCATCATAACTAAACATACCTAATTATACTTTATTTATGTTCTGACTATGTTCTGACTGACTAGTACTGACTAAAAAGCTCACTGGGACGTACTGTGATGTAATTGATCACTGTAACAAAACATACAATGTCTAGATTTGGTGACTTTGGGGTTCAAAAAACGCAATCTGATTAGATGGCAACATTAACAAAATGTCAATTTTCATGTTTTTGCATTGCTACAACCTGTAACCTTTGCATGCTTTGGTACAATCATATGACTACTAAGCAAACTGGTTTTGATCAAGTTTTACAATACTAGTAACTGCACTTGTTTCTACAGTATCCTTGAATGTGAGGTATTAAATCATGTATATTAAAAACTGGCATGGACTAGACATTAATGTTGGTATTTGGCAGCTTCTTCCATGGTCTCTCAAGTACAAGAAACAAGGGAACCTGGGATGGATCTGGGCCCAGAAACACACATACACACACGCACGCAGACACACACACACACACACACACACACACACACACACACACACACACATACACATACACACACACAATCTGTACACATACACACTTGAATGCATCCACTTGCACGCATCTGCCATCCCGAGCATTCTGAAATATGTGTAACTGGAACAACTTGATAGCTGAACTGAAACACAGGGAAGTGACTTACAAAGATTCTGGCACAAGAAAAATACCTACAGCATCTGTTCCAAGTGAGCAGCTATTTTAACACACAGTCATACAGTTTCGCATAGAAAAAACAAGGTTTTGCATAACCACTTGTCATATAAAAAAATCTTGTTTCGGCCATTTTACTCAGTAATAAGTACAAAAACCCAGAAAGAATACAGTGTATGTATCAGAATGTGTTTTTAGATGTTTTATTCGTAATTTTTTGATACATTCCCTGTGCCTAAGTGGTCCGAGCTCTCTCACTTTCACACCACACATACATATGATTGAGAACAAACAATGAGTTTATTGTTTACTACAGTAAACTGGACTGGAGTTCTGGACAGCTGCTGGAACAGCTTTGATGAACAGAGATGGGGTTGAGGAAGGGCTGAGGAACAGGAAGCAAATGGTGATGTGTTAAAACGTGCTAAAACTTTGTCACGGGAAATGCAAGGTAGAGACAGGATTTATTGGACACTACTTTGCAAAGTGGAAATTTGTGGCTAGTTTTAGCAATTTCATTTCACATCACATTTCATGTTATATGCCTCAAGATCACCTTTCTCTGAATATGAGGCTTTCCCTCACATTACAGCAACAATGACGGCTCTATTCATAATTCATAATCTAAAACCTATGACCTAATATGCCTAAATTTTTGCAGCTTCTTGGAAACTGTTACCAAGAAATTGTCTCCCTCTAGGCCCAATGGGATCGAGCCTAAAACATCTACCATGGAATGAACAGGGTACTATACTTGTACGCTTGGTCAATATTTTTGGTGAAACAAACCTCCCTTCATCCCCGGCACACCCCGCGAAACAAACTCAGTACCTCGCCGTGCCCCTGGGCAGCCCTATTTTCTTGCCCTAAGTACTTCACCTCCATGTTCTGCTTTTGCTGCCTCACATTTTGATGTATCTTCTCTCTCCTGCTCTTCCTTCAATCTCCTCATAGTTAGTGTTAAACCACTACAAAATATAAGAAGTATTTTATTGTGCATCTTACAAACACGTGATTAGTAATGTTTTTTTCAACAGTACATAAATAACAATATTTCTAAATTTCAAGAAAACATATCTAACTTCTTTCTCACTGTATAAATTAATTCTACACTCCTGGTCTTCTTGGTGAAGTTGTTAATCACTCTGTCACACCAGCAGAGATTTTTTTCCAGTGCCCAGCTTGGCTAGCAAGCGGTCAAGCTAACAAGTTAATGCCCTTCCTTCTGTACACTCGTAGACGATTACTAAAATATAAAATAAAAAAAATATAAAATAAAAAATATTATTAATAAATACTAGTATATTCGTATAATATTATTAATAAATAAGTACTAGTAAATAGTATGTTATTATCATTAGAGTCTATTGAAACCTCGAAAATCCACGAGCATCTGAGCAGATGTACTGTACATTGAAATGAATGGGACGCTAGTGAAACTTGTTTCACTGAAATTCTCTGTTTCACCACGGCTGGGGGTGGCGCTGTTTCACGTTTTTGACCAGAGCCGTATACAACTGTAACGCTATTGATGAGCTGAAATTAGGAGAGCAGCATTTTTTTGTTCCACACCAATGAAAAAGTGATAGCTATGAAGTTTTCATGTATTATTCTTCTTGGTGAAACCTGCAGTCTTATAGAAACCACCACTGTTGCACACAGCCCTCCCTTCTCATATGACAAATCTCATTCACCAGGCTCCACATTCACCTAACTGGGGCTGTGAATTACTTGCTAATATATAAGGGAATTGTCTTCTACTGGCCAGTGTCAAAAGTTCTGACAAACTGCAGGTTAACTTTCTCTCGAAATGAAAGCCCTGCACTCTTACATTCCTCCACATTTTTCTGTTACAAGAGAACAGCTGACATTTAAATAAAGTACAAAAGGTTATTCCCAACAACTGACATTTTCAATACCTAATTTACCAAAAGGTATTTATTCTCTTAAGAGTCAAAACATCCAGTCATTTATCCTGCTCTGTTCTATACTAAATATGTGTTATTGTCTTTTACAGTGTTTTTCACTTATTACATGCATTCACTCTTATTTCTATTTATAGTTATAGTTATATTCTATTTCTAAGAATGCACATAAAGAAAAAGCATCAATATGACTTTATTAGCTGTTGGTCTAGATTTTGTTGGGTTGTCTGAAAACTGTGTGAGCATGTTATGATAATTCACACTTTATAATAAGACTAGTGTAATGAAAGATTCAATTTTTTTTTTGTGATTATTGCATTCAAACATCAAATATTACAGGTCACTTATACCCTTTTATGCCAAATTTCTTATTATGTACTAATATAGTACTCAATTTTTCCATTTAAATCCATTCATAAACCCATTTTAAGGGTAGTCTAACTGTAAAGTTGTAAAACATCTTGAATATGAAATGAGTGCATAGTTTCAATTTGGGTGCTTTAACCCATTGAACCATGGACTTGTTAACTGGTTATTAATTTTAAAACTTAGTAAAAACAAGTTGCTACAAATTGCAGCTGAAATGCAATTGCTCCAATTATGCAGGCCTGAACTTAGTAAAGTTCATCGAGTGACATTAAAAGATTGGTTGAGATGCAAATGAGTGAGCGTAACCAATGAGCCCAAATTAAGAGGCTGTAATTGCAGATGACAAGACAGACAGGAGCTGTTGAGTTTCACCCCCATTTCTCCTTCTGTCTCTTTCACACATACCTTCCACTATCACCCATCTGCTCACATCATTAGGAGTGGACTTATTGAATCTAATTGCAACTGATACAATCTCGGCTTCTCTCAGCCCTACAAATAACTAGGTTCTCGAACTGCTCAGGAAGGCTTAATTCCCGTATTACTGGGTCTGTTTGCGAACAGCCATACCTTGTTTACGTTTCTTGGCACCAGCTGTATACTAAAGGGAACCATGTTCCTGAGGCCTGTGGGCTTAGGGATGCCAGCCTACCCTGATACTTTGTCCATGGGCAAGACATTTCAACCCCAAACTGCTCCCTTTTTGCATCCGTCATTCACAACAGGGAACACTTCAAAATCACATGGTGGTATACAGTAATGCAGAATAAATTAAACTGAAGTTCATGAATTATCATTGTCAGTATTTATCAGATATTGAATGGTTGCAAGCAATTTGATCAATGTTATATTATATTATATTATATTATATTATATTAGTCAATCCTTGAAATACATAGACCTCAGACAAATGGTGGATCATAGGCCACGATAATTTACTTATATGAAGCTACAGGTTTCAGAATCTATATTGCTCCTAAAGTCACTGTTTATCAAACATTTCCCTAACATTAACATCAGAATCCAAATATGCCATTTCTCTTTCCATTTTAATAAGGCAGTTGATTTTTCATATTTAATGTACAGATTTAACAAAACAAAAAAAAAAGTGATGAGAGCTAGATGTGAGGAGACTCACCGTGGTGGTTTTGACTCGACCTCCAGGCTGTGTACAAGTCCAGCCTGACCGGTTTACCAACAGGTCACAGCCTTCGTCCTCCAGACATGGTACCATATCACACCACTGCTTTGTCCTCACAATACGAGCTGTAAGCACACCACAACATTTCATGATGCATCAGTCATTTGTTGGGTAAAATAGAATATTTTAAAATGTAGTAGTCTTTGCCTGTTTTTTCTTTATACAGTGTATTTTAAAGCCATCTCTGAATCATACATGAATAATACAATCTGATGAACTTGACTTGTGGTTGAAGTTAACAAGTACTGACTAATTTTCTAAGCATAATAGATTTGTTTTCCATGCATTGTTCACTGCTGTTCACAAATCAGGTTATTTTTCCTTTTCCTTTTATTAACTTTTAAACTCCTAAAAGTTCCCAATGAGATTTAAACCCAGTGATGAGCCATATGGCATCTTTTATGGTTTGGCTATATATATTTTTTCCGATATAAACAAAATAGTCTTATGAAAATATATTAACAGATAATTAACAGATTAACAGCTATCAGAACAAAATCTAGTCTTCAAAGTGAAAGCTTTATAGGAGAAACCACAAAGCCTTTTTCCCTCAATTCACTTTAGACTGATTCTAGTGGTCCATTCACCATAAAATTTGGACACAATGAAAACGTCAGGAAGTGGTTAATGACAATACAACAACAAAAAAAAACTATAGAGATACAAGGTTTTGTTCTGACAGAAACAATATACACTAATTATATTTTGGAATAACTCATAACAACACTTTCTTTTTCATACTGACCACACTTAACACTTTTCATTTTCAGAGAGGAGGTCTTAATGGGATGTGAGGCATCTTCAAGACATGGGCTCTCAGGCAGAGTAAGGGCACAAGAGTAAGGAAGAAGAGACTGGAGAGAGTGGCCAGAGAGGGAGGGAGAGTAGAGGGCCTGTGCTAAAGTTTCAGCACAGAGTAGTGTTGGTTTTGTGAAACTGATACGTCTTTTGTGTAAATAAAAACTCGCTCCAGTGTCTGTGTGTTTCTGGGTGTACATTTAGGCCTCCCAGCCTGTGGACGCTGGACATTTCCTCAAGCCACATGCCATAAGGGGATTCATATTATTAACCAGATTAGAAACTAGTATATTACATAACTGCATGAGCAGTTCAATTTGACTGTCAGTGTAATACAATGGTGCTCCTGAAAAAAAAAATGCCATGTCAGAAAGCAGAGACTGCTCACACTAACTGTGATCAATATAACAGCTCAGGCAGAGTGTGAAAGGCTGCAGCAGCAGCAGGGCTGGAGTGAACTGCAGTGTGTTTGTGTCATGATCAGACCGAGCCTTTGCTGTGAGCAGTCTGGCTTCTTCACCCCATCAAATTCGTCCCTGGTTGACATGTAGGAGGGAGATCAAAGTGACACGTACAAGCTGGTGTGGACATTAGCTCCTCCACTGCACCACACCCCTCTAACGCATTATCCCGGCCCCCTGGTGGGCATGGCTAATGTGATGATACATTGCCATTATAATAAAAGGTATTTTTCTAAGTATATTGTGGGTATAGTCAGTATGTTTGTAATACAGGACAAACGCATTTGTATTGCATTTGTAAAAGGCAGATGTAGACTTATTATAAAGAGTAAAACTGTACACTGTACACTAAACGAAATTTTATGTTTCATTTAATGTTTCACTGAATAAGTAAAAAAACATCTTCTCTGTTCCTTTTAAGTTTATATGTTCAAATATAAAAAATAACACCAAATCACAACAAATGACAGTAAACAGACAATTACTAAGTGTTTATAATTTAAAAACTTGTAACCACAATGTAAAATGAGACACTATAACTTATTTCAATGTATTTTTGTATGATTTTCAAGTGTTTCAACAACAAAGTAAATTGCACAAATATTAATAAAAATATAAAAAACTATTATTATTATTATTATTATTATTGTTATTGTTATTATTATTATTAAGTATAATAATAATAATAATAATAATAATAATAATAATAATAATAATTTATCTTTTAATACTCATTGATAACATGACATTGATCACATATAAATATATCTATATATACACACACACATACAGTATAACATAATATAAATGCATGTTTGTATGTATATACATTTTTATAAAACTACGCTTATTATGCAAATCTGACTGGTGCCTGCTATACCTATAGTGTCAAACCAGACACTGGGTTGAATGTTAATGATTTTTAATCTAAGGAATGATCAGATTCTCCTGAATAATCAAACTCTTCTGAACACTTACAGATCTTTAAACCCAGCACATTTTCCTGATAGCTGAATTTTCCCTTGTCTGATACTCTCAACACTCAGCCTCTCCTTTCAGTCAATCAGGTTCCCAGGTCCCTTGACATCTGAAGCACATGAAATGCTATTGAAATGCTAGTCTTAACAGAATAATTTTAGATATCTCACACAGATAAATATTCTCATATGATGTAAACGTAACAAATTGAGATTTTCACATAATCAGAGCTGGTGTGCTAATCTTTTAAGAATTAGGTTTAATGCCTGTAAGTGGTTACATATATAATAGAAAGCCTCTTTTCTTTTTTTCCAATTAACTTTAATCAGACAGTGCACTCTAAAAGCCTGTGAGCAGAAAGCCCTGATTACTCTCCAGTCTTTGGGTGTCTATGCTCTTTAATTGAGGATGATTGCTCTTTCATATCAGATGTCTTCTATTCTCTGGCTTTGCTCACATTTATTTTGTTGGTGCAAATATGACTCTTGACGTCATTGGCGCATGCAGCGGATTTTTGGTAATAGGAGAGGATGGTGTACAATTAGGGATGGGTCTAATTGCTGCAGATTTGCATTTCCGGCAGTAAAGAGTCTGTGATACGTTTCTGATGCTCCAAGGAGACAAAAATAGGGAGTAATCAGTCTTAATTGTGGGTCTAATAGATGAATTTAAAGCACCAGTAATCACAGCAATGAAGCTACTTAAGGAATATCAGTGTTGTCTCTCTGTTCTGCCATTCAAACAATGGCCATGCAAGAGCACTTAATTATCCTCCTCAGATTGACTCTGCCCACAACCCATCACACAGACATGCATTAGGGTGCATAATATGGGCAAAATAGTAGTATTATATAATGACTTGTTGCAATACACCTACAATATATTGAAATTACACTGGTCTCTGTACTTTTTAAAAGACTGACCTGTAATATTTAGCTCAAAACGATTTATATTTTTATCATTTGAATACCATGATTAACCAAAACATTCACAAACACTCTGGACTGTGATCTCAGCATTGCAACGGACAGTACTGTGATAGCGTTTAATGAAAAATTGCACACACACACACACACACACACACACACACACACACACACACACACACACACACACACACACACACACA
>JBBPDC010000129.1:24514702-24531425 GCA_037974485.1 Hemigrammopetersius urotaenia
CACACACACACACACACACACACACACACACACACACACACACACAGACAATATCTTGAAGCAGGATAAATTTTTGATTTTACATGACAGAACACAAGTCGGAAAAAGTGTTATCTCTGTTTATTTGTTTTGCTTGAACCATTCCAGACATATCAGATCCATAACAGGGACAATCCATACTAAACAGGGACTTTGCTTGAATAACTTCCCTTTCAGATGTATACTTAAACAGGGCTTATACAGAAACAAGGGGTGGTCCGTTTTAGAAGATAATCATCCTCAATACTCTTTTTGTGTCAGACAATGCAATTGTGATAGCCCCAATTATTAATCCAATTGCCCCTAATACAAGCAGAGGGCACCTATGACATCGACTATGCCTAGGCCAGTGAATTTAAGGCCCCCTCCATTTCACAGCGCTTTATCTGAAGTCATACATCAATGGCATGCTAGTCCTGCCAGCTAATTTGAGCCTTTGCGACAACATTTTAATCAATTTTGTCCCTGCGCTGCGCTCTTGAAGCCACCGGTCATGTCCCATGTGCGGCAGGCCTCCCGACGAGAGCCACAGGACTCAAGGGCGATGCGACGTTATGAAATAAAAACAACCTGGGTGTAATCTGCTGCTGGAAAAGGGACCTGGGTGCACAGTTCATCTGCCCATGATAAGACGAGGAATAACATCATTACACCCACAGTGGGACACTATCTCAGCGAAATGCTATATCACACTCATGTCAACAGCCTGCAACCCTGGGTAATAAATCCTGCCTAATGCTGTGGAAAGCACAGGCCTGGCAGGATACAGGAGCGGGTGAGCTCAGCTGTAGAGGGCAAGATCCGATCACAGCTGTTTATCTAATAATGCATCTGATCTGGTAACGGGGCAGCATTGGCATTCACCTTGCGTTTACAGTATCTAGTGCATTTGATCCGGTCTGGAAGTAGCCGGCATCAGCATTCGGGTCAACACACCCGCCCGCACGATGCTGATTCCAGGCATGACCACCGCACTTTGCAAGGCTTTTCTTTAGCATTTTGTTGTCATTATCAGGATGCATTTATCACCAGTGAGAGCTGCAGAGGAGATACTGCTGCTCTCCCTGAAACATGAGGCTCTCCAAATGTCAGCCTGCCCTCTTTCCTAATTAAATCTCCACTACTGCCTTGTCTCTGCAGTCACAGTAGGCCTGGGTATTTATACCTGTTTAGACATTTCTGAGAAGCTCTATTTTTAATTAATCACAGGCGTTTAAACATATAAATAAGAAATCAACTGATTTCATTATGAATGTAAATACAGAAGGTTTAGCTTCTTCATGTTCAAGAATGTGTGCAAATGAAGCGCTGTCATACTGCACTGTTTTTCCAACCGTGTGCAGTTACCATAAGATCCATGGCAGACTGTTTGTCTCTACTTTGTCTCAATAAATGACTATGAATCTGCTCAGATGTTGTCATTTCACTTTACATAAGATACAATATGAGCTTCCCATGAATATCCCCACATTCCATTAATAGCATTTTAATGTAATACACTTCTGATTTATTACATAATTTCATGTAATCCACAATGTAATTCTTTAGGACTACACATGTCTTTTGAATTTATTTAAACTATGTGAATAATTACAGATCACTCTGGCAATCAGACATCCTGGTTTCCTCCAATAAAATTTAATATCATGATATTATTTCAATATGTCATGCTACTGAAGTGGGACTGGCAAATTTGGGCAATATATCTTTTTCTGCTATTCCAATATCGTAACGATTTAACTTGTGATTGCTTTCTATAAATTAAGGTCCAGGGGCCGTATTACAGAAACTTCCTAATTTGAAAATCTATCTTAAATCTAACTTAACTTTATGCTTAAGATAGGAAGTTTCTGTAATATGGCCCCAGGCCTATTATTTTGGCACATAAAATGTGAAAATCCACGTTTTCAAGCTTGAGATTTGAATGCTGAACATCGTGTGCCAACTGCCAGGTCCATGTGGTTGTGTTTTATCTGGGTATTCTGGTGCTTCTGAAGAATTGTCCAGGGGAACTTACCCTGTTGTACACAGTGCTGATGTTTCCTGAGTATTTTTACTGTAATAGAATGTCTTGCACACCTGGAATATTGTATCAGTAATCTGGCTATAACCAATACATTTAAAGCAGTATAAATGATATATCACACAGCGCTATCCGGTTGACTGAGGTAGAGTTGTCAGCTGGCTCCTACTGGACATCGATGCCTAAGCATGCAGTCCCCAGTTTAAGTCATAGTTCCGTCATGCACCACTGGACCCACCCGTTCTCCAGCTCCAGAGCCGTTCCTCAGCCGCTGCACCTCTGGCCTTGTGCCTGCCACCCCCCTCCTTCGCTCCCCCACTGCTCCCACGCTATTAACATTCCCAGCAGTGCCTCTGCCAGCTAATGACAGCTTGAAGAACCCTTTTAAGCAAATTCAGTGTGTCTTAATTTCACACAGGCCTTTTTCCAACAGGGCAAGCCATTGTCAGCCTCCCTACCCCCACACTTAGCTACTTTTTTCTCTTTAACTTCCTCTTTCCCTGTCTTTTCCCAATCATTCATTCACACTTACCCACACAGATACATGTCACATAGGGTGTCACCATGAGAAAATATCCTGCGGTTACCCCCCCCAAAAAAACAAAAAGAATCCTAAAATGCAACACAGTCCAACAAAAGGGCTTCAAAAAATCCCCAAATGATGGCTGTGTCACTTGCTTTCATCATTCAAATCCTTTCATGTTTCTTAAAAAAAAGGAAAAAGAAATGAATACAGGATGTAGCCCAATTAGCCGCTTGGGAGCTGGAGGCCCGGGTTGGAGTGAGGCCCTCGCTAAGGCAGGCAGTGAAGCCCGGTGCGAACTAAAATAAATGTCCCCTCCACCTCCTGCCGTATAATTAGCCACCAGCGTCCCTGCTCCCTCCACTTCGCTGCCTGATTCTCATGTGATTATTTCTGCTCCTGCACTGGTTTTGATGAAGATGCGCTCGAAAAGCCTGTCAGCAGTCTCTTAAAAGCTTTGGCCTTGCAAAAAGCAAATTTGAGTCAAATAACTTGGCACGACATGTTCTGAGCAAAAATAACACTTAGGTATTTATTTTTGTGTCTCTGACAATGTGAAAAAATCAAAACAAACAAAATAATAAACAGATAACATTTCGCACTGTGAGATACCATCTGTCCTTTTCTCTGTTGTGCACAATACAATATTTTTGCATGTAAAAACGAGAATAACCTTTGGTCCAATAAATCAACTTTAATTGCTGTCAATCACGCTGAGTTTAATCACGGCGGCACCCCCACCACTAGCACTTTACTGAGGGACGGTGCATTTATCCTCTCAGCGTTTTGGTAAATGCCAGGCAGAGCCCTAATTGGCAGCAGCATTTGGCATGCCGGTGTTTGTTTGAGGAGGCTCCGTCTGGCTGCGAGGCGCTCCGTGGGGCTGAGGCGTTCCCAGCAGGGCCTGGCGCGCGCATCCCCGGCCCGCAGTGATATCGTGGACTCACAGATGTGCACTGACATTTTCCCCTCCCGCAGCCGGGAGACGCTGTAAGCCAGCGGTGGAAATGTCAACCAGAACAGGAGCCGCGCTGACAGAGATCATTTAATAACCACCGTCTGTCGGAGCAGTGCGCTCATACATCTGCCTGGGTCCTCTGGAGGCCCCTGACCCTCCCTCTCCGTGAACTGCTGCGGTTTCATAGGGACAGCAACTCCCTCCCTGCAGTACAGTACACTGACCCGGCTCAATTACATACAGTAACTCTATAGAAAAACCTCTTAGTTTACAGTAACATAATAACAGAGCCTCTATTTACATATGCCACTGATAAGACCTGGTAAGAAAACTATACAGCTCTGGAAAAAAAAATATGAGCTGGAAAAAAAAATATATGAGGTCACTGCAATTTATTTTTAAATCAGCTCTATTAGTATGACAACCATTCCGTACCAGTGTCTGTTAAATTCACAAGCACCTCATTCTGCTTTACAAGGTACTGATTAGGTGATCACCTGAATTAAATCTGATTTAATGAGGAAAAGTATAAAAAAATCAATGCTGTAATCAACACTCCTCTTGCAATAAGACCAGTTGGATGGCAAAACATTTCTCTTATTTTGATGGTTTGTCATTTCCTTTGAAGAACAAAATTTGTATTTCAAAATTTGGAGAAATATTGTTAGCAGTTCTTAACCCTGTGAGGCCTTTCTGGCACACTGAGCCAGTTTGCTAAACCTTTACATTTTTAAGTATTCACCTAAAAGCATCTATGCAAAATTCTAGAAAACCTCAGCAACAATAATATGTGAATAAAGTGAACGTAATAGTTTTTTTTTTATATTGTGTAAACATGACATGACAAAAACTATTTTCAGAGGTCTTCAAACAAAGTACAAAAAAAAAACACACCCTAAATATACCAAGTGAAGTGGAGGTAAGAGGAGCTTTCAGAAATGTTATGTAGTTTTACTACAAATTGTGATAAAGTAAGACAAAGCTGTTCAGTTCAATACTTGCACTTTTAAAAAAAGTACAACTGAGAAACTGAACATTTTTGCAGTGGTCTCATATCTTCAAGAGCTGTATTGATACAATTGAGCTTTTTGATACAATTCAAAGAGGTCAGATATAGTCCTAAAACATTAGTCTAGTTGCCAGATGTTCCATATGGCATTATTTTTTGTGCTAACGAGGCAAGCAGGCACAAACCTTGTACACACACGTCCTGAAGCTTGTGCAACTCCTCAGAATTTACTTTTTGCAACTTTAAAATATATTTTTTATTGACCCCTTAATTAACCCCCTAATAAATACTAAAAGAAATAATATGATTCAGTTTGCAATGCTTAGTCTACTTTTCCACATCGATTGCAAAAAAACCCCCAAAAACGCCAGTTATCCTTTGTGAGGCCACTTCAGGTAATCTCCATCTGTTCCGTTTCTAATTTTACCACCTCCCCATACATTCTTAAAATCTGCATTCTTCCATTTCTTTCCAGAGTAGCTGAAAATCATGCAACTGTAAGCACCACAGGTAAGTACACTTTTATAAAAAAGTTTATGATCCCATGCTGGTGCAAAATAATGTTTTACTTCAATCCTCCTGTTCTTCACTAGAATAGTAAACAGCCAATGGGGTCCAGAAACTGAGACCACAATAGAAAATGTCACGTTTGTGTATGAAGGTCTTAACAGGCTTAAATGCAATATGTTTGCTTAACTAGTTACCAAATCATAGAGCAGAATCCTGAGGAAACGTATCTATATATGCATCACTATTCTAAAATAATGTACTAATAATTTAATGCTAATTACCTTTTCTATACATACTACTTATCTATTTTGTATTTTGTACTTATCTATCTTTATGTCATTGATGCCTCACTGCTCCCCTTGGAGTCTAAAGGCCTGCATGCTTGCTGTGAACTGTGCTATTCTCTGAGGTGCTCAGTGATACCGGGGACCCAGCTGCGGTTGATGCTCTGAAGGCAGAGAACAGGCAGAACGGGTCTCACGGGCCCCTGCGGTCTTGACCCACTTAAGGCATGTGGTGACTGATGACCGTCGCAGAGACCTGTAGACAGGCTTTATTGAGACAATAAATGAGCAGTACGTTTGCCTGTGGCAGGAAGAGAGCGCATTATTTATGTATTTAGAGTAATGCTTCGCTAAGCTCTTGCACTCTTCCACTTGGCTGCTGATGCTGTCTGATCTCCTCTCCGATAGGCTGGCACTCAGGTCTCCGATCGCAGTGCAGACCAGAAAATCTGCTGAGCTCATTGACCCTGACCTCATGTTTCCTCTCTCCTTGCCCTTTGCATCCACCCGAGGAAGAACAGTCAACTAGTCCACTAATATATTCACTGGTCAGCACTGTGGGTCACTGTGGGCTAGTCCTGGACCATGTCTTGACAGAAAGCAGTTGTTCTGATTAACATGAAGGCAAATACAATCTCACATTAACCCAGAACAGCTGACCCTACCAACATGATACCACATGTGGTGTTGTGTATCCAACATTACTATGACACCCCTGGCCTGATCTACACTGATCTGCTGAGTTATCTGTATTGTATACAGACTGATGTTCAGTGGCTATGGGTTTACACATAAAAAAGAAGTTATTTAATAATTTAATAATGCTTTTTAAAGGCAGAAACAGCAAAGCAACGGCAATGTCCGAAGATCTTCACACGCATAAAAGTGTAAAATAATTGAGACGTGAGTCATAGCATCTTACTTACGGACTACGAGAGCGAAGTAGTTTGGCTGCGCGTTGCAGCAGAATACACAGTCACGTGGCGTATGAGTGCGGGAGTTGGCATTCCCTATACAGTTCAGTACAAGTACATTATATTTATGTCCTTTTCCTTTTTCTGTGGCTTAGCTGTGTTTTTATGTTGCAGATTATGATTTTACTTATGTTTATGTTTCGACTTATAACACAATTTAGGGTACGTCATAGGAACGAAACTGTGTGGTAAACTTTTAGAAAGTAGTACATATGAACAATAAAATTTTAAATAGTAAATAACTTGGTACAGGGCTGAAAGGGCTAAAGAATAGTCTCAGTTAAAAGTGGTGATAAAGATAAGTAAAACATTTTTGTTCAGTCTTTTATATCTAAGGTATTATTTAAAAAAAATGTTAAAATAAACATGTTCTGTTTAGAGTTATTTCGTGAAATAGTCCAAATTTTGGTTATTTATTGTAGAACTGCAGCTGAAAGGCCTCTGTGGTTAACAGCCTAAACCGTTTCACAAAATACAGTTCAGACCACACCCAGATCTTCATTTAGGTTACACAGACTTCTCAGTGTGGTTTAGGACACAGTGCTCTAATCTGTGGCTGTTTTGTGAATACCAACCCTGGACATGTTTGAAAAGGCTGTCTGTAGCTCATAATGAGCTTGCAGCAATCTAACAAAAATTATTTTCACCGATGTCCAGATCGATGGAACTAGTTGGACTTTTTGAGTCCTCAACAACAATCTTCCTGCACTGACCACAAACAACAAATTAGGGACCGCAAATTAAAGTCACACAATAAAAGAACACAATTTAAAATACATTGTAAAAGAAACTTTAATGGCCAGTGTACCTTTGATGAACATTTTCTTTATAGCAGGTGTTAATAGGCAGTGGAAAAAGTGAGACACACCAGAATAGCTTGATTAATCCATCTCAGGCAAGGTAAGATCACAGAGCACCATCCAATGCTAATAGCCTTAATTGGATATGCACAGCACATAATAATGACATTTCATAATTATCAGAGGAGCCTCAGCGCTTAAGTGTTAAGCAATCTGGCTAATGTCTGCTGATAACCGAGTGACCAGGACTTTTAACCTGACATTTAAGGGGAATCAACTCAAATCAATAGCAAAGGTTACCAAAACAGTGCCTTGAGCTTTGCAGATACTGAGCAGGTTGCAGTGCAGCTCGGACCTCAGTCTCTCACGTTGCTGATCTCTTGACTAGCCAGTGATTCTGATCGATTAAAAATGATGCCAGCACTTCAGACAGCATTCGCTCTCTTCATGATGACAGCCTCCCGGGACTCGTCTCAATTCGTGAAAAAAAATCAGCACGGGCCAGATTAACCCAGATCCTTTTGTAACAAAAAAAAAAGACACCAAATATTATTTCTAGGTTTAGGGAAAAAATATGGCTCTGTTTGCTTTCTGCCGCCTTGCTGTTTTCTCAGCGCTGAGATGAGATGCTGTGTACTTGACACTTAATCGCCTACTGCCCCCTCCACAGACCTTGAGGTTTAACCATTAGTGCCCTAACACAGCCGTGCACCTGTGGGACATACCATTATGAGCTCCATCATGCACTGTCAGGGCATTGTTCCCTTAGATTGTAAACAACTAATCGATAGCTCATTTGTCACTGGAGTCTGAGGAAACAAGTTTTCAGGGATCCACTTTTCCAAACCAAATGAACCAATCAATTCCTGCTCCACCGAGACCCCTCCTAGAGAGATAGAAATGGTAGAGGATGTCTCTCCCTCCCTCTGTCTGTCTGTCTGTCTGTCTGTCTCTCTCTCTCTGTCTCGATTGGCCTCTCTCAGCTCAACTCTTCCAGATTTGCCGGCTCTCTAGAGGTTGACTGTTGGAATGCATAGAGCAGGGAGAGCAGAACAGCTCTGTTCTGGTCTGATGGCACTTTGTGTTTAAGTGTTCCTGTCAGAGTCTCGACCCAGACTGCAAGTGGCAGGTGTATTATGGGCCGCACCGCACTGTCCCTCGACAAATTCAAAGGCAACTCAACCACTCACCGACCAGCGGCTCAGAGGATGAACCGCTTTCTTCTTTTCACTTATTTTTCCAGTTTTCTCCCTCTTCTCCCACTCTCTTCCTCTACCTACCTTTGTGCTCTCTCGACCGCTCCCTGTTTCTCACACATGCCCAA
The DNA here is from genome assembly GCA_037974485.1 of Hemigrammopetersius urotaenia. Classification (NCBI taxonomy): domain Eukaryota; kingdom Metazoa; phylum Chordata; class Actinopteri; order Characiformes; family Alestidae; genus Hemigrammopetersius; species Hemigrammopetersius urotaenia. The sequence goes on from JBBPDC010000129.1 coordinate 24,523,147, forward strand.
ACAATGGGCTACCTTCCCTTGCTCTGTGTGTAAGCTTCTTTCACTGTCTCTCACTTACCTTGTTTCTCCAACTTTTTTTCTTGTCAGCTCACACAAATCAATTCACTTCTCTAGTGTAGTTTGTCAGTGCATAAAGCTCTGCAAAGTCGAGGGGCTGGAGTGCTCTTTCTAAAAAATAAAAAAAATTAAAAAAGTGCTTTCCCTTGTCCCTTTCAGGGAGCTTTGTTTATCTGCCTTTTTCGTTAAACAAAATAGGAGCTCGAGAGCTTTTACTAGGTCAGATACACCACACAGACCCAAGTACTGACTCATGCTGGGGCTGGGGGTCCACCCCCTGCATTCCTTCTAGGAGAGCCAAGTGCAAAGGTTGCATCATTAGGATGACAATCACCAGTAATGCCTTTGCTGAAATCTCTAATGGCAGCGGGCTTTCGCCCCTTTCACCCAATCACAGACTGGCTCTGCAGTTACCCTGGCAACAGACCCTCACTATTCCACGGTAACTGACAGAAAACTGTAGCATTCCCGTAGCGAAACGGAGAACCAGACGGAATTTCTCAAGACACGGCAACACAACTTCAGACTCTGCGTTCATTATAAGAGATTAAAAAATGGTCTCCAACGTGCGACGGAAATTATGTTAACTGCAGGACTCTCAGGGAACACTCCCTGAGGCACTGTATTTGCACATTTGTAGTCTAGCTGTGGGGCCTGTGAGGCTCCAGTCCTGCCTGCTTGCTTGCTTCAGCAGTCCAGTCTATAGTCTCCCTGGACGACACGTATTAGCCATTGAGCCGTGACAATGGGAAGACCGTCCGCTTCACCTGGGGACAAGTGCTCAATGCATTCAACACAAGGAGACATGCTATCACCTGAGATTCACAGCCACAGCCAGCTGAGCAGCATTTCCTATTCCAAACACTTGTGTCGCCGTGGTAACCTGTTCCAGATTTTCCCTTTTATTTTATACAATTAGGCGACAAATAAAGTCACCATTCCTTATTCTTTTCTTCTTCTTTGTTTCAGACAATTAGAATGGAAATTATAATTAAATTTGTGCAGGCAAAACATTTTTTTTATTTGCGAAGGTTTCATAAAGTCAGAGGGAGGCAGGGGAATTGGAGAGGTTTCCTCTGGCTTTAATAGTCTCCATGTGAGCCATTAAACAGCTTGTGTCGGATGTAAAAACAACTCTCCTCAGCTATTCTCCCTCAAACTGTCTCGCACACGCATGGCTGTGTCATCCATGGATGGCATACTACTGCCATGCAAATGCGCTCATTAATATTAATGGAGGATGTAATTCTTCCAGATGACCGAGGCTGTTTGTTGGCCTCCTTGCAGCTGGAGCCCTCGGCACTGCAGCACTCCTCACTTGGATATGTGTCCCTTTGTGTGCCGTGGTGGGTCATTTCTGCTTGCTGTTTATTTTTAGGTGTTGGGCATATTTGGGATGGAGAGACACGATTAGTGAACCAGGGCTAATTGCTCGGTGCTCAGTGAACATGTGCACTTTGCCGAGATGCGGCATTGTGAAGAGTGAGTCACATTCGCTGAGACAAACAAGTTAATCAAACCCATTTCCTGTTGAGCACAGACTCAGCCTGTGACTCAACACAAGAGCGAGTCTCTCCAGCGCTTCTCCAGCATCGCTGCCTGTTTGTGCTTTTTGTTTTGCTTTGCTGTTTTTATTAGCCTTGGCCGGGTTCGCCTTCGCCTTCGCTTCAGTAAGCCTCATCTACACTGGAATGTGTTTTATTTATAGCTGCCAGATCTTGAGTGATGTATCCGGGTTAAATGTTTCAGATAAGGACTCCCATTGAGACCAGTGACCCCTTGGCTAGCATTTAGAAGGAGGGTAGTGAGGGCTCTCAGAGCTCCATGCCCTAAAGACCTTCACTATAACCTTCTCTTTCTAACCTTTATTCACCCCTCTATCATCACCTCCAGGGTTCTGGCAGTGATGCTCTGATTGTCTTAAATTGACAATCAGTCATTAAATTTTTGGTCAACTTCAATTGGACATTTTGTTACAAAAATAATTATTAAATAATTTTATTAAATAATTATAGTTCTGATTATATGCTTTGATTATAATAATGATGATAATCATTATTATTATTATTATTATTATTATTATTAGAAGCAAAACCTGATATACAGATCTAAGAAGTTCTGCCTGATCTCTCCACCCCAGCTGACACTGAGAGAGTATATGATTAACTGATCACAAGGAGCGTTGAGTCTCTTATTTTAATGACTCACACTTTGAGCCCAGTAACTTAATGAGAGGAGCAGGAGCCTGTATCTAATATTAATCCATATCTGATTTACAGGTCTTCATCCTGCTCACGGCCGTCATTTGTATTCATTTGCCTCTGCTTTATCTTTAGGTTTATATAAAAATAAAGCAGAGGCGAATATTTATATGGGCTGATTTCATTTTTGCCAGGCGGAGCATCTTATAGATATTGGCTGGTACAATAAGTGGTGATGCGCAGTTATTGGGGCACGGCAAGGGCCCCAGCAGCAGCTGGGTGAAGGGTGGGATAATGATGTATGTAGGCCTGTTCCTCGCTGGGACTGTGCAAGGCCTGTGTGGTTTTTATTACTGCTGTGCCATACAATCCCAAGGACAAAGGCGACTGTGACTTCCAATTTTCCGCAGGGCTTCAGAGAACAATTAGATGAGAGCAGAAGTACAACTGCAGTTGAGCCTCCGGATACAGACTGACACACACACACACACACACACACACACACACACACACACCCTGTCACACACTCATTTGCCATTCCTCACTTTCTTACCTTCTCCTTTCTAACTCCTTCTCTTGGTTTTGCCCTCCTGTGTCCCCTTCTTTTGCTCCTCCCTGCTCCCAGTGTTCACATTCCCTCATGTATTTTCAGAGAATGAGCAGTACATGCTGTCTCTCTCCCATAGCTCAGCTATAGCCCCCGCCCCTCCCACTGCTGTACTGTATGTTCAGTCCACTGCACTGCACACAGCTGTGCTGAACAACTGTGCCAATTACAGGTGGGGGGAGAACAAGGCACAGAAATGCATGAATTATTAAATTACCCATGTTTGCCCAAAATTACAAACCTAACTTACAAAGACAGATTACAAAGAACACAAATGTTTAAAGGAGAAAAACAGCAAAAGCTTAGGACACAAAAGTTATGTATACTTAAGAGCACTTTTGGGCCACTGACAATGGAGTAAAACAGATTACAGCCCAACACTGTCTACCTAATTATATGTTTTATCATTGCAGTCACAATAGAGTGCCCCTGCCCTAGCCCGGGCTCATGTAGATGCATCTGTTCTCCACTCTTTTAATGAGGGACATAAAAAATCATCACAGCCCTGTTATTTTTATATCCGCCAAGACCAAATTACAATTCCAAGCATTGCACGATACAACGAGGGAGGGTGGCAGTGCTCCTTTTTTAAGGCTTGGATTACTTTAAATGCATTAAAAGTGTGTGTGTGTGTGGGGGTGGGGGGGTGGGGGGGGTCTGTTTTTTCTTATCACATTCAGGCACATGTCTCAAGGCAGGCCGGCTACATGGTACAGTACATGGCCGGTCGAGGCCTCTCTCCTGCATCAGCTTGCACCACACGTCCTTCTGAGCGGAGTCAGGCCAGTCTTTTTAATGCCAGGCTGCCAGTCCATCACCTGGAGCACACTTTAAAGGGGTTTAGCCTGGTCCTCCCTTGGCGACAATCAAGAGCAACTGGAAAATGAACATGGTGCACCATTACTAGAGGGCCAGGGCTGCACAAACAACAGGGTAGCCAGACCAATTGACAGGTGGAATGCTTAGCTAGGGTGCGTGAATGTATAGTTATATGGCAGGCATGCTATAAGGATGTCAGGTCGATTGGGCTTGAGATGATTGCCTTTTTAGCCAGTGTACTGCTGGGGATGGAAGATGCCCAGCAGAAAACAACATGGGGGCTGAAGGCACAGAATGGTGTACTACATCAAAAAGAAATGTGTCAGGATGGGAGAGTCAGAGATAGTCATCTCACCAGAAAAGTGTTTCCGAGCTTTTTCAAGAACTCTTACAGTAGGTGTAGGAATGGTGCCCAGTGCCCCAACTCTGGGTGATAGTGAAAATGACAGTGAAGCCTCAAGGCTGCTGACCAATGTAGAGTAATTAGGAACTGTTTACAGTCCCTGAAGCCCCTTTGCAAACCTGTTCTACTGATGCTTTATCAAGGGGGGTGAAGTTTTCCACTCCAATTAGAGTTTCACGCTTCACGGGCGACATAGTGGCAGAAAGAGCATCAGGCAATCGTTTAGGCATCGATAGGGGGAGTGTGGGCCCTTGGGGCCAACATAGTGTCATCACCACAGAGGGACATGTGGATCGGGAGAGAGAGAGAGAGACATAGAAAGAGAGCAAGAGAGGTGAAAAGAACAAGAGACTGGTGTTAGAGGAAAAGTGTTAACATTCTTTCCACAGAGCCAAGACTGAGTAGGAAGGCCTCTTGAAGTCAGAGCTCAGACAGAGCAAGGAAAAGAGGGGAAGAGAGATAGATAGATCGAGAGAGAGAGAGAGAGAGAGAAAGAGAGCGAGAGAGAGAGAGAGAGAGAGAGAGAGAGATGGAGAGACTGTTTCAGACAGAAATAGAGCAGAAGAGACTCTGAAATGGAAGTCTCTCCAGAGGAGAGCTGTTGCAGGTAATTTCCAGAAATTGTTAACACTTTGAGAGACATATGGGGAGTGATTTGGACACTAACGCGAGTAAATAATAGTGGAGGAAAATGCCCTTGTCTTCCATGCTGAGTCTGACTAGACTAATGGAGTCTTAAGGCCATAGTAATTTGGGGGCTAAAACTGAATGACAAGCAATTCCTGCCGCAGCAATTCATGTTTCCAATGAACTAATAATTACCCAAAAACAGCTTTTCTTCAGAATTCGTTCTGTTTTCTTCTGTGGTCCAAAGAAAAATGATTTCTTTCTGAGAGACAGAAAAAAATCATCCTAGTCATCCTAATTATGTTTGCCGCTTACTACATGCCTGCTTTACAATTGTAGAGAACTGCATGACTTTCTTTTGATGCTGACCTTTTCAAATGGTTTGTTCCTCAAGTTTCTACCACGCTAAATGTGTTTTTTCCTGTTCTTTTAATAACTCTCTAGTGTTATTTGCCTCTTTAAAAGTCACAATAGGTCAAACACCATGTCTGTCTATAAAATCCCTTGTACGACTTCATATTCATGGAAAATGATCTACTAAAAGGTAGAAACAGGTACAGAGCTTAGAAAGAGCTTGCTAAGTGCATCGAGTGTATTTCCTCTATGGATCAGCCTACCATCTCAGTCAGTGTGTCATTAGATTCATGGCATACTCCTGGTTTGAAAACAGACCATTTTCATGTCAGTTTTAGCAGAGCTCATTCATGTTGCCTACAATGGCCTAAAAGCATGTGAAATGTAGAGTGCGGCTTCGGCCAGGCTTTACCCAGGACCCTCTTTGTGCACACCATGCGGACCCTCTCTATTGCAATGCTCAGTATCAAACAATACTATGAAAAAATGCCAATTGGTACCAGTTCCTGACTGGTCAAAAGCACAATATGGATAAGCTTCTGGCCAAACTCTGCTGCTATAATATTATACATCTGAACACAGCTGGCATTTTCAGATGGTTGATGCTAGATTGGATCAGTGCTCTGCACACCAACAGACATGTGTTGAGTAGACACTTTGAGTAGCGACTTTTCCTCCCTCAGTTTGTATAAAGGAAGCTCAGAAACAATTCAGCTTGTAATTTCTCCAAAAAAGTAATAATAAAAAAAATGTGAATCTTTTTACATGGCGCCTTTATTTTTTGCACCAAATTATGGAGAGTAGTGACAATATTAGTATGGTTAAGCAGTGTCACCAGTAATATCGGTAAAACACTAGTCAAGGCTCAAAGGTTATTTTATTGAGCAAAATAAACTGCATTTTTAAATGTCAGTGAACATGATTCTAATCTTCTGAACGATTAACAGTATCCAATATAGCCTGACAATATATAACAATATAGAATACCAATCATCACACTGTGTTTAAAACAAATACAAAATTCCTCAAGTTAATTGCATCTAATATACGGTTAGATATTGTCACTGTTGGAGGGAAACTTTTTTAATGGGAACATTAACGGAGAAGGAAAAAACATGCATAACTTACAATGGAAGTTGTTGTGAAAAAAATGTATAGCAAGTAATTTCAGAGCAATTTCTACTGGTCTATTCATCATGACTTTTGCACACAATATAAAGATCATCTAGTGCTTTTAAATTATGTGAGGAGAAAAATGCCAAAAGTGGAGATAAAAGGTCTTGTTCCAACAATGACAATGTACTAACAGACTAACAGAACCCATATGTGTCAAATTGGCATGAGCAATTTGATTTGCTTTTAGACAAATACATTTAATTTAATTTAATGGTTTGGCGGTTGGTGGTAGGGAGAGGCTACAGTAACCTAAACCTTTTTGTTCTTGAAGGGGGCGGGGGGTTAAGGGGGTGCTGGGGGTTCAATTTCTTTCTGATATTTAGAACTCGGGCTGTGAAGGTACATGCTTCATCCGAGTAATATGTTCAAACTGCCACTTACGCAGCATAATTACATAGATAGCTCAATGCGCTTGGAAGTGACTGTGTTGAGGCAGATAGCAGACAAAACAGTCACATACAAATGCTGCTATTGGGAAAAGGGAAGGCCATCCTAACCACCCATATTAAGCAGACACAACTGTTCTCTCTTAGACTCCCTGCAGCAGATGCCTGTGGCAGCACTGTGGACTGATCTTAAGATAACAATAATCCTGATAAAATGGCCCACACTAAGACACCTGTAACACTCAGGAGCCCTTCCTAGTCTTTTCTGTGATAAAAGAATGAAGACCAGAATCGTGCACAAATGAATTATTTCATAAAACCACACAAACAGGAGCTTTCAGACCAAACAGTTCTAGACACTCAAAGAGAGGAACAAGCCATTGGGTATTTTCCTCAAGAACCACATTCCTTCAAGGACTTTTTGAGATGAGCGGTTTATGTGGATGAAAGAGCAAGAGCATCATCATGGCTAAGAGCAGCAATTATGTTATTTTTTGCTACATTACAATGAAGTTTTTTCCTTGTATGTTGTTAACATGCAGTATACAAGGAGCCTCTGATCTCATGCAGCATGCTTAGTCATTTAGATCGTCATCACCAGCATTTGCTGCTCTACGGGTAAGGATGCATCCAGTGCCATTCCACTTGCTTTTAGCCATGTTTTGAACCTTTTTACGGGGCTCTTGACTTTTTTTTTTTGCACATTTTTTTTAATGGCAGTTGCAATCAATGTACATTTATGTCTGAACAAATTCCCGTAGGAGCTAAAAAAGTCCCTAAATTTGGCATTTTCCAGTTCCTGCAGCACTGAAACACAAAACAATTCCTAGGAAAAGTTTCTCCAGTTTGAAAGTTCTTAATGTTATTAGAGGACCTCAGGAAAAATAAATAAATAAATACAAAAAAAATATATGATAAGAGTCCTTTAATAATGCTGGTGTTAATTATTTAACTTCTCCATACAGGGGAAAAAACCTTGCAGAAAAACACCAAAACAGCAATGGTTGCAACCTGTCTGTGACATGATTAATTCTATTGATGATTAATTACAAGAAAAACAGAGTGAGAATGGTACTAATAGGACATCAATAATAATTGATGTAATCAACAGTGTGGAACACTCCCAGCACCTGCGAGTGCTTCATCAAGGAGATGGCCTGGTTTGCTGAGATGTGAGGACACGGCTTTTGGTGCATACCTGCTGAGGAGGTAGCGCCATTTATTAAGACGGGAGCCATTAGGCAGCGCCGCCATGCATCTGCACCGCCTTCCTCCGTCACGCACAGATTAGACACTGCTCGCAACTCTAGGACTTGCTGCTAATTGTCTTACAAACACAGAGCGGATTTTTCTGCTCTTCCATGGAAGCTGAGATGAAGAGTTTTTGCCTTTAGAAGTGCTTTTGTTTGCTAGGCATGTGCTTCTAAGAACCCACCATCATGCATTTTTCAGTTATAGAATTATGATAATTGGCATGCCCTAACTGCCAGGCCATTTTAGAGGTGTAATAAGGAAGAATGTTTGGCAAACAGTATATACTTTGACGTCAGATGCAAGTTCTATAAAGAATTTTTTTTACCTCTCTCTCTCTCTCTCTCTCTCTCTCTCTCTCTCTCTCTCTCTCTCTCTCTCTCTCTCTCTCTCTCTCT
>JBBPDC010000129.1:24570345-24585017 GCA_037974485.1 Hemigrammopetersius urotaenia
CTGAAACCTCATCATGGAACCCTGTCTGCCTGGTTCGTCCCGATCCCTTAGAGGAAACGCATGGCCGGGTGCTCGCGTGCCCGGTCGTGACAATAAGGTGCTTGCGTGGGAAATTAACAGACACTGGCATGGAGTCATACTCATAGAGGGGCTGATAATAAATTGCAGTGCTCTGTTTTTTTTTTGCATTTATTCATTTATCTATGCTGAATATTACAATATGCAATATTTTATATAAAATAAAAAAATATATAAAATTAATTATATGCTATTATTACTTGTCTTTAAAAGCACGTATTTTGAAAAAAGCCCATTCAGGAATCTGCATTGAAGAACTGAATTACTGTTTGGGTAAACAGTGCAGGAAAATATAGTATGCAGGCTAACATTTCAGTGACACCGCAATATTATTGTAATATTTATACTCATATTTGTGAGTAAGCAAGCTTTCACACACTTTGCCACTCTAACGTCTTAACGTGAACTTTGCCAAGGGCATTGTTAAGGACATGAGAAATCAGAGACAGAATGGTTTAATAACAAACTAGGTCTCATTCAGCATGTTTTGAAGAGAATGGTGAAGTGAGAAGATACTTTCACAACACTGTGATTTAAAACAGATAGAAAATTATAACTATATTCAGTGTTTCTTTCTAGGATTGTATGATCACATATAAAAAACTCTAGCTGTATGTGTTAAATATGGTAGTGGACATGCTGTAATCAATTCGAGATGAATTACCACTGTTTAATTAACTTGACTAATTAAGGTCTGAAAAGCACTAAACCTTTAAAACACCATGCAACACTACTCTCTTTACCCGAATAATGATGTAGGAGTTTAGTGCTCTCCAACAAGCTGTATTTCACAGTCCTGTGTGAAATGTTTTTGTGGTGAAGCTTTCCTCTATCATTGTGAGATTGTGAGTTTGATCACTCTTTGAACCCAGTGGTGCCACCCGTGGCAAGAAAGTCCAAGAGAATGCAATTGGCTTCACTCTCTGTGGGTGGGTAGGATGTACCCCCACTACCTCCAAACCCAGTGCAATGCTATTCAGTACAGAGTTTGAAATTACTACATTTGACATAAAACAAGTCTATTCAAGTATTATATGCACCATGCATTCTTAACTTGTACGACTTATGGAAATAACTCAATCTAAACTGATATCGAAATAGCTACATTACCTGCTATACCATAGTGCACTTACATCATCAACACTTCATGCTCTAACTTACACATTCTTAGCTCAGCCACATCCCAGTCTGAACAAATCACACTAAGTGCTTCACAGTTTCCTCAATCATTGACATATTCATAAACAGTCCCATAAAAAAACATGTAACTGGGATTGTAAAGGCAGTAATAAAGTGTCATTCTATAAATGAAAGCTGCCAGAAAGAGGGATTAATTAGGCTACCCGCCAGAGTACAGGAGCCATGGTCTGCTCTCTATTGCAACAGAAGAGGATAAAGACATATCTGGACGAGAAAAAACAATCATTCAGGAGATCAAACCATCAGCACTGTTCTGAAACCTTTTGACAAGTTAATGTGATGCTACTGGCCTAGGAGTGGGCAATGTGAAAGTTATTATTATAGTTATAAATGACATCACAATGTGCTTTTGTTAAGGAAAGCATAAATATTTTGACAACCAAAAACCTCCTAACATGTTGACCTAAAATAAAAAGATTAAAACAGAGTATCACAGTCTATTTTTATGAATGAATAATAATGAGAATAGTGATTAAAAACACGTTTTTGCACTAGTCAGCACAAATGTGTTGAGTCGCAGCAGATAAATAGTGAGAAATGTCTGCCATGTTTCAAGGATTCCCCGAGAGACATCAGACAAGCGAGTTGTAATCACTGTTCATTCAAGTATCTAGATGGCACACAAAGCTCAATGGCTTCTCCACTAGACGGTTGAAATCACTTGAAAACCACTCATTGTGCGAAAACAACTGAAAACTACAGAAGCTAAAAGGAAAGCCACTGCAAGCTTTTTTTTGGAACAACAAAATAATTCAGAAATAATATTACAGAATTAACTGCAAACCCGTCGTTTTTGTTGACGATGCTGGATTTCATGGTGCATACTGTGGTTTTTGAAGTGTCCTGAAGATCAGCCAAGGATTTTCATTCTACTAGAATCATCAGTACTAGAACAATGAACAACTGCATGCATCATAAATACTAGACTTATAAAGAGCCTATAAACAACAACAGTCGAGTTTAATAGAAACATGTAGTTTATTTGTCGTCTGCTGATGTCAGATCATATTATCACTGTCCTCTTTAAATATGATATCTACATTATATTAAATATGGCACCATTGGTTTGTTGGGGCATTCTGTTCATTTTTTTTTGCAAAACCAAATGTTGTGATACTCACACTTTAAACGTCTTGAACTATTCAGATGTTATATTTTTGCAGTGACCCCAACCATAATTGACATTGACAATTAAAGTTTGCAATAAAGTGTATGTACTACATTAAAAATTAATGTACCTTAGGAAATTGCTTTTGATAACAGTAGGGGTCGAAAAAGATCCAAACAAATTCAACATGGGTATATCCATAATTCAAGGTATAGAAATGAAAAGTCTAAGCTAAGAAACAAGAGAAATTCAGGGAACAAGAACAAAGAGAAGCAAGGGAAATATAGGAATTAAGAAATCACAGCACAGGAATCCAATATGAGGAAATCCTGAGAGCTTTGCAACCTAAAAATACAAAAGTGAGCACGGAACATGAAGCATGGAGATATAGGGTGCCATGTTATCAGTCGATCAGTCAAGATATGTCTGAGGCAATTATCATCATTAACAATTTACACCACACTTCTTTGATAGTTAAGGTGGCAGAGTGGAGGACTATAACGGATGTAAAGAGATCCTTAGGTGGCTAGTTCGATTCTGGCTTGAAGTAAAAAGGTTTTAACAATTTCCTCCAGGATCAATAAAGTTCTCTGATTCTGATTCAAACTGCATACCTTAATCAACAAACACCTTTATTTTTAAGTGATGTATCTACCCAGTATTCTAGCAATATTTAGTTGATTCAAAAAGTCGATTTAGATTATTTACTCCTATTATTTCCACGACATGCTCACTCACTCGTCCTCTTTAAGAGACTGAAGACCCTGACTAGAAGACGATTAACCCCACCAAAGCCACCACACACTTAAGTTTCGATCGCATTCTTTTGGATTCTAACATCAATAGCTGGTTTCCTTTAGTCAACTAACCTTTGTCTAGAGACCGTTATCTCTCTTTCCCCATTCAGTATTAATTACTACATGTCCCCCACACACCCTTTAAATTATCTCGTCATACGAACTGCTTCTTGTGCTAACCGGTCTTGCTATCCAGCGTTAATCCGAAGAGGAGGGCTCTTCATTTGAATCTTGGTTCATCTTAAGGTTTCTTCCTTCTGATCAGAGGGAGTTTTCTTTGCCAGTGTCACATTTGGCTAATTCACGGAGCGCTTGGATACAGATTTCTGGAAAAGCTGCTTTGTGACAAATGTTTCTTATTTATATGTATGCATATTACTTTCAGTCTCATAATTTAATAATGGGATCGAGCAGACAACAAAACATAAAATTATGACCTGTTCTGAAGAACTCCCTGTAATCTTAATCAAAAAAAGTAATTTAATCAAAGGAAATTTAATGCTATCAGTGAGCGAATGTCAAACATACATAATATAATGTGAACTAACACACCAAGTATTACATGGCTTCAAGCATATTAAATCATTTGGTAATTGCTTTTGTAATTACTGTGAAAACACTCTGTAGTGGGGTTTGTGCTGTAAGTGTTGGTGTCTGTACACTCTCCTTCATCCAGTTCCTGTTGAGGGCAATAGGATGCATTTTTGCCAATTCCAGTACCAACATTGCAAATGAGCCAATTACATGACACGTGATTATCTTATGCACTCGGCAAAACAGCCAAGGAATTTCATTTCATTTTGTTCTTATTTGTTGTAAGAGGCCGATTACTGTCCTGTGTGAGTTTGGAATCAAGATTGGCTTCAGGACTAACATCTGTGGCACAACGTCATCTTCAACCATCATTACTGGCAATGAAATTAGAAGGAAAATGAATATAAACTTCAGAGAATGCCTTATTGCTTTCCTCCATTCTCCGATTTTTTTTCCTTCTTTTCCTATGTTTCGCGGAAAACCTATTTTGCCACCGCATTACTTCAGGATGAAATTGTTACGCGCATGCAATTTATTCAAGGATGTGAAACTAAGGGAATGTGACATTCAGTGTTATAAGATATTCATTAAATGCCATTGCCTTTAATTCGTTTTCAATTGAAAATAAGAGGAACAATCACGCAGCGAAAGGAGACCGAGGGCGGATGTTGTTTAGCTTCAAGTCAGCCGCAGAAAACAATGATCACACAGAGATTGGTTTGGACGTTAGCTGGTGACTGTGACAAAGACAGTCCTAGTTATGATCAATAATGTCTCTATCATTCAGGGGCCAAAAAGGCCCGATGTGCCACGGCTAGCTGTGACAGTGTCTTCGTGACAAATTGTTTTACGAGGAGGTGTCATGAGTCTGTCAACAATCTGCTGGGGACAATTGAACAAGTCAGGTGCAGTTCTGTGAAAGGTATAAATGAGTTTGTCCTCCATTTCTCAGGTGTAACCCAGGATAAAAAATGCAGTATGTAATTAGGATGTTTTAGGCCTCTAAAGCACATTAATCCAGAAAAAAATGAACAAATTGTACATTAAACAAAACAATCCCCCTGTGTAAAGAGAATGCTGACCAAGCTCCGGTGGGAACTAGGGCTGTGTGATATACTGTACATTAATCCTTAGCAGTACATCGACCTCTGCAACAGTGATTATGGCATAAGTACACAACTTGTAGTAGGTATAGAGATATAGAATTTGCTGTACTAAGAATACTGTGATAAACCCAAAAAAGACAAAGCATGGACAACCCAAATATGAACTTAAGTAACTCCTATTAAATAAATAAAAAGGCAACTGCACACTGATGGCCATTTGTAGTACTCTAAAGCAGGGCAGCCTTCTAAATTAGTTACGTGAAGCAGGCGGCATGGCAAGCCTAATGTAAATTGAGTTTCTAACCATAACTGAATGCTTTAATCTGGGCTGTGAGCATCCTGCTCAATCACAAATGGATGAAATCAAGGCACTTATGTGGACAAACAAAATCATTCTGGTCAAAAATAATGCAGGCTAAATATATATTGTTCGAATGTATGTCTCTCTTGGGAACCAGAGCCTTCACAGCATGCAAAGGGCAGTACAGGCAAGATGGTTTACTCTATCTTAGAGGAACTGAGAGGAGTCTAAATTAGAATGAGTGATTTCTTGCCAATGCAAAAAGAGCATCTTCTTGTTTACAAGCACCCGCTCCCAGATGAAATGGCTGATCTAAGGAGAAGGTCCACCCACTCAGAGTCAATTAAGACAAAATCCTGTGGTTTACAACCTTTGAACCCGGAGCCATATAAAAGTTCTCTTTCTGGGTCCAAAGTACAGCATAACTTGGCCTGTACATTTCTAATATAGAATGTAAAATGTTCAATGTAAGGGGAATCACCAATATCTGATTGTGTATTTATTGTACTCCAAAAGAGCAGACTATTCAGATGATATTGGTTTACTGCATGAAAATATATTTTAAAGACCTTTTAAAAATGTTTCAGTTTTGATTTCATAATACATATTTCTGTAACAGCAACATTATCAACAGATACCTGCATGACCAATAACAGATAGCAACATCAGCCCACAATTCACATAGTGGTGGGTCAAAATATGCCTGTTTTCACCAATATTCATTCACAATATGTAGTGAAATAATCACAATGCTATTATATTCTCTGAAAAGCCAGTAGTGCACAGACTGAAGTATCCCAGCGAATGGCAGCTCAGCTTTTTGGCTTGGGTTCATTTTTCAAAAAGAAAGCATTTTTACATGAATGTCTGGTAGCTACATCTTTTGTTCTGAGGAATTTATCTCTGGGCACTAGCCCCACAATCAGGTTGCTCAGTTAATTTGCTAAATCAAGTCTCTTTCTCAGAGTTCTATAATAAACAGATTACTGCAATGTCAGATCCTTGCTGTAAAACTTCACGAGTCCTTGACAAGAAGTTGTTTGCCTGAGAACTTGTTGATGGTTTTCACATAAAGGGGGATTTTCCAGCACATTGAAGATGAGCTCATTTGCATATGCTCGCCTAGCAATAATAACAGCGCACCAAATGGCAAGTATTATCTTTATGTCACTTCAGACTGACTTAGCACTCAAGGGCAAAATTGCCAAATCCTTCCATTCTGCCAGTTTAAGCATCTTCAGAGAAGCCCAGATGATGAATAAGCCAACCATCTGCAAAGGCGCACAGGCGTTTCTCAGTAATTACACCACAGTTCACCAGCGCGTTAACCACAATTATGCAATCAGAGCCTCGGCGAGGCAAACAAACACCCGCAGGAATGCTCTTTTCTGAGCCCACCACAGCTCCTTAAACTGTGGCTTCGAGCCGATGCAATGCTTGAACAGGGGGGAAGAAAACGAAGCTCTCAAGCTCTTGAAAAAGATTTGAGAATGGCACTGAACCACAGGCCACATGGGCTTATGCAGATGTTTGGATAATGTAAAAAAAAACAAACAGAATTGAACACTTCATTTTTTCCCCCTATGATTGTAATCAAGGACAGGATTACAATCAGAATCAGTAGGTTACACATATGACAATTTTGCAAGACAAAACATGACATCTGAACTAAATAAAAGAGAAAAAGAAAAGTCAAGGGATAGGAACAGACAAATGTGCACAGACACCAATAGCATTGTACTGGGCAAACTTTATTTTAAGAGTCACCCATTAATTATTTATAAATGCTCAACGGTTCTGATTCAGCTGAACAGTGTTACACAAAAAGTTATGTTAGTGGTAAGTCCAGCTCTTAAGGTTAAGATGAGATTTCGGATTAGTTTAAAGGCAAGATTTGGAGCATGTCTTTTGGTTCATTCATCGCAAATATTTCACATAATGGAAAGGGTAGCTGACGTATAATGTAGTAACAAAAAGAGAAAAAAAGCAAACATGTAGTTTTCATAGGAAAGTTTCATAGGAAGGTTAAAGGAAAGCTCTCAAAATAAAGTCTCATCACTATATTTTTTAATGGTGTGAGAATGAACAGCTGTGCAGTGATGTTTGCATAAATGGGACATTTTTTTGCTACATCCCTCATCTCTCATCACTCATCACTCACACTGCACATAAACAGACATCTTTGCAAGTAACTCTACAGCTGACTGGCTGCATGATTGATCACTTGTACTTGTACTTGTATTTAGCAGAAGAAATGACATGCTACCATGTGTTTACACTGTCATTTTCACCAAAAGAGACAAATGTTTTTCTTCAGCCTCCCCATTAATGACAATGAAACCCATCATGACTCCTGTTTCCTAAGGCAAAATAGTTCATCATATGGTAAAGCCATTGATTTACTCAATGGCTTCTTTTTTCAACAATGTCATTCCATCAAAACAACATTTGCATTTTGTATCTGCTGTAGAGAATAATGGAGTAAAGTGGGCTTTCCAGTGCATGCACTGTATTTCAGAATGCCCCCATACCAAGGGCAATGACCTTGACCAGCCAGATGAGGCAACTGTGTTCTCACCTTCTTGCCTCATTTGCTTCTGTATAGATTTCCATGAATATATTCCTTTTAAATGACAAAAGTCCATGGCTTAAGGCAGGCAAAAATACAATGAGAAACATTACAATAATGTATTATTACACTGTATTACTCCTGAATAACAGGCCTGAAGCAGTCAGGAAGGTTTCTGCTTAGACAGGTTGAGTAAAAAAAGTAGATATGAATACCATGAAAAGTATAAAATTTGCTCACTGTCAAGGATTCACCTAACACCTATTTTATGACACCGTAATCTAGATAACCACTGATATTCCAAAGCCATGTTAGACAGCTAATACACCACAGAAGATTCCTGGGGCACAGAAAAGCACACTTATCACCTACTATTCTTCTGTAGACGGAAATCTGATCTGATTAGCTTTTACACCTATAAAGGCTTCAGCATCAACCCTGACGTTTTACAAGAATTAGGCCAAAATGGGGTGGAACACAACATCATGATGTGCTGTGTAAACTCTGTGGAAACACCTATGTCGTGAATCTTTTTTTTCTGTGTGCTATAAATGCTTGGGTTTCGGAGACGTGTGTTTTTCTTGGTATGTCCATGACGTTCATTGGTACCTGGTATCACAGCACTCACAGCTAGTGCGAGTGCCCCACTGCTACCACGGTGGACCTGCTCCAAATCGGTTAGGCACACAGCCATGGTTACACAGAGCGGTGCCACCAGGCCTGTAAGCCCCCCTTCTATAACCGCATCAGCCAAAGCGACATGGTAGACTACGGCTTGCCACGGCTTGACCTGTATTTTCACATCAAGACTGCGACGGAGGAAAGGGGACAGGCCATGGTACCCACCACTGAGCAGAGCCAGCGCTTGACCTTCTGCCTCATCCATAAACAAACCACACTTGTTTCCCCCTCCAAGGCATACTCCCACACTCACACCCACCCACCCACAAACACACACACACACTACGCGTTCCCACAAAATGCCTGGAGAGATGGGAAAAGGACAGCTCTGCTGAGAAAAAGGTGAGGCAGTCAGGCAGAGATCTTCACAGGCCTTGCTTTTTTAGTACTGCATAATGACACTTTAGCTGACCCCAGAATAACTGGAAAGTCTGAAATGAATACAGCGATTGGCTGAGACTTTATGGGCTCTTACCTATATCCGTCTAGCTTAGGTAGTCTGTGAACAAACGGACTGCATGTATTCACATCAAATGTGAGAAAAGAGTTCAGATGTTATTGCTTGGTTGAAAGGTAAGGTTATTTCTCTCATCTCCTTCCTGATCTTACATGTTAAACTTTGCAATCACATGGCGTTGAAGGAATATCAAGGGCGCATACTGTGCACCACCCATTCACTGTGCCCAGGATTTAGCCAGGATGACCATTGGTCTCTGTCCGAGCAAACGAATGAGGTCTGATGAGGAAAAAAAATAATTACAGTTTGACCTCGGCGTCACCCTTAAGCTAGACTCTAGTGCCATCTATTGAAGAGCACAACCATAAATCACTTGATCTCCTGCAACAATGAACTCATCTCCTCCTCCCCTCATTGTTAAATTCTTCATGCTGCTTGTGCGTAAAAGTCTATAAATCAAACAGGCTGCGTGGAGCGGTGCTTACACCCCCAAGCCCCCCACCCCCTCCAAACTGCATCGTGTTCACATCATCCCGTCGTGATGCGTGGGCTGCTTTAAAGCATTCATTATGTCTGGCTGTATGATAATTTGTTCTGCACTACGCTTCGATTGCAGACAGGAAAGGCTCCCTTTCGCCACGGATACGGCTGAGAAGGCGCGAGGGAAAGTCCCTGGAGGCGCATCCCCGCAACTCTCACCGCAATCAACGAGCAAAACTGCCACTGCAGGTGGGCACGACCCCCCACCTCGGCCACTGGGCACGACCACATTACCACACGCGTGCAAAAGTGGAAAAAAGAAAAGGAAAAATAAGAGGGCTGAAGTGAGCCTACCTTCTTTAAGGAGGCGCGAGTGGAGCAGGAGCAGTAGCGCACAGCACAGCGCCGCTCCAGCCAGAGCCCAGGCGACCCTCAGGAGCTGCATGCTGGGAGTCCAGGCAGCTCAGTGGACGGTGCGTCTTCTTCCCATGCAAGCGCCCGAGGACCGGGGGCAGGCGAAAGCCAACACCATGCAAAAATGCAAAATCCGCTTCAGAACGCCCGGAAAAGAATCCCACCACCCAGGACCCCCAGGGCTCTCCAGCCGCTCAGACGCTCAGCCGCCGAACCGCTCGCGCCAAGCAGATGTTTCAGCACCCGACAACATGTTTCTCCTCTTCTTTTTCCCTCTCTCTCTCTTTTCATGCAGCAGGCTGTCGCTTGGTCAGACAGAATGATGCACAAATACTGCTTTTCTTTCTTTCGTTTCTTTTCTTTTCGTTTCTTTTCTCCTTTTTATTAATTTTCACCCCCAAACTATCCAGATCTCCAGCATTTATTTGCCCCTTGCTCAACTTCACACTGAGCCGTTTTCGAAAATAAAAGACAACATTTTGTAACTAAATAAAACAAATAAAATCAAATAAAAGAACTCAGCGCGTCCAACGCTTATCACTGGGAGAAGCTCACGCGATGCTTTCCGCGTGTGAGCCGCTCCGCCAAATGAAGAAGTTCAGTGTGTCTCTCCGCCTCCGTCCTCCAGCTCTTGCCCCTACCCGGAGCCCCCCTCCTCCCTCCTCCCTCCTCCCCTCCTTCTTTTTTTTCTCAGCAGCCGCAGAAACAGGCGACACTTTCTCTCCTTCGCTGACGTCACGCCCCCGCCCGCCCTAAAAGCACGCTTCTCCTCAGGCACCTGTTTTTTTCCCCCACCCGTATTCAGGTAAGACACGCCTCCTGAGCTTGGATTGGCTAGTCCATACCAGCTTTTATTGCTCGTTTTTATTGCTATATGCTGACCCCTCATCTGCCCCCTGTAATAACAGGGATGTCTGAAATAAATATAACAACATATGGAATCCATGCGTTCAAATTATATTTATCTATATTCATTTCACGCCTTCTGCACATATACTTAGCAGACTTGCATGGCTAGCTTTAGATTGGGCAAAAAATAAAATTTAATAGTGCTCTTACCTATAAGTGGCATCTGCTTTATTAGAAGCGCATACCTTCGATTTATTGTCACTGGTCATTTTATTAAATCACTCTTACTTCCAGTAACTGGCCAGGTGATGAGGCCCACTTCCTTTGGCCATTACTGCGTGGAGTGATTTAATGAAGTATTTGAAGAAACAATTCTTTCTGTTTCTTCAGAATTAAAAGTCATTTTTTATACGATCAGTCATTGAGGAGAAGAAAGTTAACGAAAACAAACTGGCCCTGGGTACGAAAGCAATTGCTTCTTTAGTTCATCAATCAACCAATTAACCACATTTATTAGATAATTGAAATCAATTACACTAGACGCATCCATTGATCCACTCCAGTTCTCTTAATATAAACATCACTTGAACAGGACCCTCTTTCCTGTGAGGTAGGCTAAAAGGTCACAACAAGCAACACACAGTGCTATGATTAAAAGGAAATTCCCGATGAGATGAAAAAAATTTAGAAATATACCCATTTGGAAAAGACTGCGATAAGACACGGTAAGACCGAAAATCATTAATGAAGAAATCTGGTATGTTAGTGAATCTTCCCAGGAGTGGTCAGCCTACCAACCTACTCAGGCATGACTCATCTAGGAAGACACAAAAGAACCCAGATGAATGTCTAAGGAACTTCAGGCGCCACTCACATCAGAAGGTCAGCATGAATGATTGCACTATTAAAAAGAGAGTTGGCAAAAACAGTATTCATGGGAGGGGTTCTCTGGCTTAAAAGACTGCAAAGAAGAATGGACCAAAATTTCTCCACAGTAAAACGAAAGATTGATCTTAATTTCTGGGAAGTGTCTAGTTGCGATTAATGCTGCTACAGGTGGCAGGACCAATTAAGTTTAGGGGGTGATTACGTATTCACTGTATCAGATAGGTGTTGCAAAATGTTTTCCTTATATGAATGAAATTCAATGACATTCTTATATTATATTTTTCGTATGGTGATCTGAAACCAACTAGAGTGACAAAGATGCAAAAATACAGGAAATCAGAAAGGGGCAAATGCTTTTCTATCCAACTGTATAATAATACAATAACAGACAGTAGCCCATCTTGTCCTCCACATTCCACCTTGTTCATCATTGGTCAGTCTCAAACCACAAGGAAATGGGTCATTCCGGAAGTTTACAGATCAGTGTCACTGCTATATTAACAGTGGTTAACCAAGATCAACTCTGTGGTCAGACCGCTGCATGACTACAGGCTGGTAAACACAAACTGTGAAAGTTCATTTATAAGGCAGGTGTATGCAATGTGTAGATTTTTCTAGTTTTATGTACATAAATACATAAAGGTGCACAGTTGTGAACTGCAATTTAATGAATCGAATACAACAATTACATTTTTGTGCCATTTTGAGCAATTTATAGCCACTACATTCTGGTGGGATAGTTACATTAGACCAGGAGGTCAATTTGTATCAAAACAGTACTGAAGTACATACTGGCTTCGTACAGCAGGCCAGACCTGTTGTCTTTGTCTCAGACTTGATTTCATCATTACACATTCATTTCATGCAAAGAAAAAGCATTACAACATTTCATTAAAAATGGGACTTCCACACCACCTGTCTTATGCTGTGGCCCTTTCAATTTATGGCACTTTATTATCGGTAGATATTAGCTGGCTTATCTACCTAGCCACTAGGATTCTAGCCGCAACTGTCATAGTAGATCTACATTCCCATTTGTAGCTAAACTGCTTTTTTTCCCCTCTAACATTGTTGCTAATTGTGAAAAATATGGACTTAATTACTTTAATTACTATCTAAGTGTGGGCTGGCTAGAACAAGTAACATACAATATGGATAACCAAAGAGATTAAAATGAATCAAAGAACATCTGTGGGGAAAAAATGCTGACCCACCCAAATGGTCACAGTCAAGTGGCATCCAATTCTGTCTGGGAGTAACAATGGGTAACATTTTGCAATTCTATTGCAGCAGACAAGCCATTGTCAATACTGCGGTCATTGCAGCTCATTTAGTGCCAGTTATCATTGTTTACATTGTTTATCATAGTCTCCCACTGTGATCCATCAGTCAACCAGACAGCAATTAAAGGAGACCTGTCCAGGAAATAGCAGCATGGGGTAGGTAAAGTGTGCAAGCAGTGTTAGATGTGGCGAATACAGTGTGTATGGAAAAGAATCAACCCCTTCAAAATATTCTTATTTTGTTGAAGTCTGAAATAAAGACACACACACACAAACAAAAATCCCAGCTGAATTTACTGAATGCAATGTATAACATCCAAGTGAAAGATATGAAAGCAACAGTTTGTGTAATAAAAAATGGAATCCTGGATGACAGTTGGTTCAGCTTGTTCTCCTTCAGTCACTGAGTGGTCAGTTTTCCTGTGTGCTTTGGGTAATTGTTATGTTGGAAGGTGAACCACTGACAACTTTCTGGCAGAGAGCAGCAGGTTTTCTCAAGAATTGGATGATATTTTATGTATTTTTCCTTCTATCCTGACCAGTGTCCCAGTTCCTGCTGCAGAGAAACACCCACAACACCCACAACAGACTTTCATGCTTTACTGTAGGTATAGTTTGGATGGTGAGCTGTAACAGCTCTCTCTCAAGATGTACCATTTGGTGTTGTGGCCAAATAGTTCGATTGGTTGCGTTCAGTTTCAGTTCCAAGCACTGGAATGCTCCAGAAATGGCATTTGCTTTATTAGAAAGCAGAATTGCTGTTTTATGCTAAACTAATCAAAATAATTACAATCAATCACAGGTGGAAGCCAGTTAGCTTGGTGTGGAATGGAGAAGGTGATTAGTTACACATGAATGAGTTTACAAGTATTTGTTAGGAGGAAGGTGATCCTTTATCCATCTCAGCAATTCTGATTTTAATTTATTTCTTAAAATAAAAGATAATTATTTCTATGGTATTCTTTCACATCTTTCACATAAATTGCACTGAGTGAATCCTGCTTGATTTGTTTTAAACTGAGTCTTTATTCACATTTTGTTGCTTTGCAGCCTGAAATTGTTTGAAGAGGGCAATTCTATACCCACATTCTACATGCAGAGTGCCAGTGAGGACTTTCTCTTGACTTATTCACAGAGTGATAGTTGGGGCTATTTTAAGGCATTCTTGGATCTTGAGCCCATGTCATACCCTTGTCAACACATTAATGACAAAACATAACACCACTTAACACTGATGTACGTTGGACAAATAGCCATGTCACTGTTGTATAACAATATAATGAAATCAGCTGCAAAGCCAGGTCCTTTTAACACTAAAAAGAGACTACAGTCTACAGACATATTGCATGGCAAAGGCTCTGTTCTTCTTACTATTCTTCTTGTAATGACATTGACAAAATTATTACATAATAGTGTAAAATGACTATTCTCCAACATAAGCATATTTTTCAACAGCTTACTGCTATCTTGCTGTTATTTCATTTGCAATCATGCTCAGAAGGCACTTTGAGGCTAGGATTCTGGGATGCAGCCCCTAAAGGCCACTTAATTAAAAGTGAATTCCAAAGACTTCTGAAAATGTTGCACCAGATGACCAAAAAGCTAGCCTCTAAAAGCTAGGTCACAGAGAGCTATTACGAGAAATGTTCATGAACACATTGCCATGTCTGAGATAAGGCTTTGGGCTAATGCAGATTTACGATAAGGCTTTGGGCTAACGCAGATTTAAAAAATAAATGTAGGCGGAGATACGTGGTGTGGTATAAATATAGATATACACTCACCTAAAGGATTATTAGGAACACCTATTCAATTTCTCATTAATGCAATTATCTAATCAACCAATCACATGGCCTCAATGCATTTAGGGGTGTGGTCCTGGTCAAGACAATCTCCTGAACTCCAAACTGAATGTCAGAATGGGAAA
>JBBPDC010000129.1:24613242-24627190 GCA_037974485.1 Hemigrammopetersius urotaenia
TGAGTGAGTGAGTGAGTGTGTGTGTGTGTGTGTGTGTGTGTGTGTGTGTGTGTGTGTGTGTGTGTGTGTGTGTGTGTATGTACGTATTGGTCACTGTAGGCTATGTGAGGTAGCTGATGAGTTCAATGTATCGCATTAGACATCCATCACATCATCTGTCCAAACGCAAGCCCAGCACACATGCATCACTGTGACACAACCCTCAATCACTCACTCACTGACACAGAGCATACAGCGCTGCTCAATTGCCCAATCTTTATTCTGAGTGTGTGTGTGTGTGTGTGTGTGTGTGTGTGTGTGTGTGTGTGTGTGTGTGTGTGTGTTTATGTAGAGGACTCAAAAGATAAAAGTCAGAAAGTGCTAGGTCAGAGTATCCCCTTATCTCTGCAAAACTGTTCAAAAATCACTGTGAAGGGAGGTCACAAAAATATACATAAAGCTCCAAATCATGGTCAGACATATGAATCAACACAGTAAAGTATAAAATATAATAAACAAACCTCTCAAAATGAGTAAATATTTAAATGTGATTTTAATGTACTTAGTTTTAAACGGTTATTCTGCTCATATCTCAGAATGACCCAATCCATAAAACTAATATTGGATTAATACACAGTTTGAAGTCCAGATTGACTCGCTCAGGCAAAACCTTCTTCAAAAGTTTTACACTTCCATTTCATATGTGCAGCATTGATAGTTATTATTCACCTCATGCTTTATTCCCTCTCTGAAATACCACTCAGTCATTAAAATTTAGTGTGGATTTTCTCAATATCGTGTCCTGCATCTTAACTTGCTCGTTCTGTGCCGACACAGGAAAGGCTCAATTAAAATCACAAATATTCTTATGTTAAAACTACATGAACAAATGAGAGTTTCAGGTAAGAAATATGTAGCCCTGTTAGTGCAGCTCCACCTCATAAACTCCATTCTTAGAAAGGTGAAACTAAGTAAGAAAACAGCAATAAATGTGAGGCATACAGATTATAAGATTATTAAGAATTCAGAACATCAGACAAATAATGTGCGCCGGAGTTCAAAGAGCAATGCATGCTGAGAAAATGTAGGACAGCTTATCACCTTCCTTAAGTTACCCAGCTTCTTCTTAAAGTAACATTTGACAGACGCCCATATCCTGAGCGATTTTTAAGTGTTTTGCTCAAGGACACAACAATAGAAAGTGGCGGTTCGGACCTGCAACTTTGTGGTTATAAGGATTCACAGGCAAGTGTTTTATCCACTAGGCTACTACTTACCCATGGCTCTAGTTCTTCTTCTTCTTAATTTTTTTATTTTTAGGAATTAGAATTAATACATGTATTAGCATATTAATAATAACTACTTCTATAAGATATAAGATATATATAAGATATACAAACACACACACACACACACACACACACACACAGTGGATATCTTCAGATGCCAAGTAACGTTAGACATAGAACAGTGCACAGTAATATTGCACCAGACATATTATTATTATTATTATTATTATTATTATTATTATTATTATTATTATTATTGCATATCTGTTTGTGACATCAAAGTACCAAGCACTCTAGAAATAACACTTAAAATTGTTCTAGAATGACAGTAAGTACAATACAATCTTTTCTCTTCTGTACTTCTTTATGCACTGGCCAATTTTAATCCACTAATTTTGCAGCCGTTCGGACTGCTGAAAGCCCACAGCGTGACTCATCCGTTACTGTCAGCACTCTGAACTGATTTTGGATGGCACTCTTATCTGATAAACTTCAGTTTAAAGAGGCATCAGATTCACATTCAGGACCTGAATGTTGAATCATCTTTGCTGAGAAAAAAGCTACCAATAAATATCAAAGTACAAAAAAACCTTACAAAAGTACACCTGAAAGCCTGGAAATAGTATTACACAGACGAGAGAAAAGATGTTCAGTAGAGCACCGAGCACTGTTGCTGCTGCTCCTGGATTTATTTCTTTTGTAAAAACAGGTTAAACCACAGCTCAGCACCAAAAAATAAATCAAATGTACATAATAATCTCTTTATCCCAGATCAATCGGGTTCTTTATAGGTTTACTGCACCAAATAACAAAGGTAAGCTTATTACCATTGTCAACAAGCACCATGCAAGGTACATGCCACACCTGCAACAAAATAAAACAAAACAAATAGTTAAATAATCTCAAACAGACTTCTAAACAGGTTTCTAACACCGTTTTATTAGTTGGAATCAACAGTACTCAATATAGCTAGAAACAACAGAGCAAACATCCTGAAACCTGAATTTAGTCTGGATTGTACATAAAACTGAAGCCACGGCACCCAACACTGGCCCGTTATCCTGTTAATAGATAGTGTGCATCTGTCATAGAATTGAACTCAGCGACTGAACAGACCTGACTTCAACATCATTACTTTTTTCCAAACATGCATCTGCCAGGCAATCCCAGTCTTTCTTCGGCCCAATAACTACCCCTTCGACTCCAAGATAAATGCTCCTGTCACTTTTAATGCAATATTTGTTTCTTTCTCTGAAATGGGGGACCCTCTCCCACACTGTGTGCTGCCTCCTTCATTCTATTAGCTGACTTTATTCCCAGGATGACCCAGTGGTGGACTGCACTTTTTCATCCATCTGCTTTTCTCTCATTGTCTGTCTTTTAGTCTGTTTTTCCCCCTTCTGTGCTTTAGACATTTCCCATCAAGTCCCCATGAACAGACTCCAGCTCCAGTTTGGAGCGCCACCGAGGCATTTTCTTCCAAGCAGTGGGCTTTATCAATAAAAAAAGATTAATTTAAATCACTTTCAGGCTGTGAGCTCACAGTTTCTGTTACTACATGCACACATTTACATTTATTGTGTTACATTAACTACAGGGGACAGTCTCCCTGGAGCAACTTGGGGTTAAGGGTCTTGCTCAGGAACCCAGTGGTGGTGCTGAAGGTAGGATTTAGCAAAGCTGTGACGCTGGCCCGGTAATATGTATGGCAGAGAGTGAATCACACACACAGTATATATACAAGTGTGTAAGTGTGCAATTATACCCATATAATAATACTTGTAACACTTTTCCCCATTATATACACACACTGATCAGCTGTGACATTAAAACCACTGACGGGAGAGTAAATAACACATTGATTATTTTGTTGCAGTTGCACTGGGGTGAGTTATCTTAGACAGCATGTGTACAGTCAGGTCTTGATGTTGAGATGTTAGAAGCAGGATTTGATCACACACAAGTGTTACTGTAACCCAAATTGCTAAAACTGTTAATGACAGAAAGGTGTTATTAACACACAATGTATAACAGCCTGCTGCAATGCTGCAGACCAGCCAGAGTGCCCA
This sequence comes from Hemigrammopetersius urotaenia, assembly GCA_037974485.1. Lineage (NCBI taxonomy): Eukaryota > Metazoa > Chordata > Actinopteri > Characiformes > Alestidae > Hemigrammopetersius > Hemigrammopetersius urotaenia. The sequence continues at coordinate 24,616,580 of JBBPDC010000129.1, forward strand.
TACTGACCCCTGTCCAGCACTGATAATGCCTACAAATCAGAATCATGGAGCAATCCAAAAGGTCCAAATGAATCATGATTTTCTTTACATCATGTGGACAGCTCTGTGTGTGTGTGTGTGTGTGTGTGTCACTTACCTAAGTAAGCCAGTATGCTAGTGGAGGCAGTATTGAGCAATGTTCTGGTGTTCATGTAGATGTTACTTTAAGATGTACCACCTAGCTAAATGTCGCTACAGACCAGGTACACCCATTCATATGGATTCCCCAGTGGCAGTGGCCTCTCTCAGCAGGATAATGTCCTCTGCCAGGATAATGGTTTTTTTTTCAGGAATGCTTGGCGAACACAACAAGCAGTTCAGACTTGACCTCCAGACAGTTAAGCTTAACCTGAGAATTTTGGCTTCTGGCTTTTACCTTTTCAATTTTAAACATTGAGCACAAGAAAAGCTTACAATATTTTAAAAAGGTTTCACTCAGTTTTGACATTTTTGTCCTGAACATTGATGAAAACACACACTCACACACTCTCTTACACACACACACACACACACACAAATGGATATGGATTGATTACAATTCACATCATTACTCCTATGTCAGCCAGGAGTGAACCCAGATTGTTAGTGACTTCCAGGTCCCTACAAAGACAGAAGCCCCTTGTGTGAAATGTCAATAGTCATTTATTATGCATGCCACTTGTTGGCCATTAAAAATCATACTGAATTCAAATGAGACCATGATGTGGCATCCAGCGTTTAAGCAGCAATTAGCGACCAAATTTATGACGGCCTCAAGGAGGCTTCCGCTAATTATCTACACATTAATAAACAGTAGGCCTATAGTTTGTCCTGCCTAATCAGTGAAAACCTGCAGTTTCTCCTACAATAGGCCAAACTCCCTGTCAGTGCTAAAGCAAGCCACACCTAATGAACAAAGCCAAACTAGCTTAGACCACACAATTTAGAGAAAATCAAGAAAGTCACTGCGGTCTCCTCCTAATCCACTGCTACGGCTCTTAACAGACCTGGATGAAGCTTTTAAAACTTTAACAGAGTGCAAATGAGCAGCACCCGTGGGAACTCTAGAGCAGCACTGGCTCAGAATGCCCAAGTGCCACTCTGGCTGAGTAGAGGAAAGCCTCCGGACCTCCCTTTCCCTATTTCAATATTGCTTAAAAGAAGTGAGTATTTCATTATTTTTTTCTCCAATCACATTTAATTTGTGCATTAACTGATTTGTAATTGTAATTAGGAGTGACTTAGTAGCCAAAATAGAGATTCTGTATTTAGCATAGCACCCTAAACCTCAAAAGTAGTGCTTGGTTTGAGTCTTCCATGCATGTTTCTCTGTTAAGTAAATTACTCTGTTAAGTTACAACAAACTTGGTATGTTGTGAAATAATGTTGTGACAGTGCTGTTTTTCAAACTTCGGTTTAAAGATTATGCTGAAAGTCTTTTTGCCCAAAGGTAGCTTGAGCACATGAAAGGTTTAAGTGCTAATGAGTGTTGGCATACAAGAGGATAAAATGTACCATCTTTAGCCTTGCTCCCAAGGTAGCATTTGTGAAATTTTCCGTAAAAATAATCCTGCTTAGCTGTAATATGCAAATTCATGAATAAAACATGCTCCTGATAAACACTTTGAAAAGGAATGTGGCATCAGGCATTTGACCAATTCTGTATGTTAAGTAATATTATAGCCTGCTGTGTTTAACAGATGTTAGTGTATGGCTAAATGTGTGCCACAACAAGACATCATTTCTGCTTTTTGCAGAACATAGGCTATCAAAAGTACTGTTGCACCAGCATGTGCAATATCCAAATTCCCCAAACAAACTTCAGGCTATTTAAAGACAGTAAGCGTTTGTCGTTTTTCTTTTGCGATCCTGTCCCCCGTGGATGGACTTTGGATGGACCGTTTGCTGCTTGCTTTCATTAGACGTCTCCCGGGCGCAAACGAATCCCGTTGACAGATGGAGAAACAAACGTAAGACAGCAAAAAGGATTTTTTTTGGTCTGTGATAATTGAATTCCACCTCTGCTAAAGACTTATGGCCTTCAGATTGCTTTGCAACCACAGCATCAATGGTTGTTGTGACATACAAGCTGGTGATGAGCTTTGTAGTCTTTTCATTTCTGTCAGACAATGCGCAATAATGAATGCAAGATCACTGATTGTGTACACTCTTAAAAACAAAGGTGTCAGATGAAACCAAAAAAACCAAGATGTGCGAGTGTGAAGAGATTTGATCATTTTAAGAACCTCCACAGCCAAATTCCACCCACAAAAATGATCTTTTACTGAAACTGTTGCATCTATTGTTGAAAATTACAGTCAGTTTAATGAGAAATTGTATCAAAATATGGACATCTGGCATGTCATTCATTTAAAAAGAAAAGGTCTTTTAATGTGAGAGGGGTCACATTAGTAAAACAGATTTGCTAGCGCCACTGTGGCTTATATATCTCCAAAATAGCAGGTATTTATTTTGGTAAACATCCTGTTTGGTAAACAGGAGAATAAACTACACTGAAATGTCAAACAGGTTCTAGGTATTAAACTGATAAACATGTTCAATTCTTACTCTTAAAAAAAGGTTTGGTACCAAGACAGTGTAGCTACATTATACTGAGATGCCCACAGTGGTCCAGTGATTAAGTCAATAAAAGAGATAGTAACATATCTCCTGATCTCCCTTCACATAAAAAGGTAGTAAGTTTCAACAAACATTACATTTTACTGCAGTGGTAAAGAACCCTAATTAAATGTAATGGACCCAATACAATCGTAGTGTTGCTTTCCTTGTTCAGTTTTTCCATAGATGAGAACTACGTATGATGAGATGAGAACTACATATGACTACATATAACTACATGTAAAATCATATAGCCTTGCTGCATCCTTGAGGATAATATTTGGCTCACAAGACGTGCTTCTCCTAAAAGTTTTTTATGGGAAACAAAAGTCACAAGGTACTCCTGACCCACATGGAAAATAATAATAGTTGAATGGGAATTGGTTTTCTTGCTGAGATCTCTGTGTTTAGATCAGTTGCAGGTAAATACAATCATTACCATCTTGGCAAATCTGAGCACAATGTGTGACTTTTTAAAATCTCTACTAAATCTCCACAAGATACACATGAGATCAGAATGTACTGCCATGCCAGGGACTGTACAAGAAGGTGTTACCAGTTTATTCTGGTGTAATGTAGTACATGGGCCCATGCATTCTGAACAGCATTTCTATAATAATCAACATTTCTATAAAAATCATCTGCCCATAGTCTCTGGCCCATTTGTGATGCACCCAGCTTGCATCTGTTGTCGCAAAATGTGGTAAGTTCCTCCAAAGATATTGAAATATTTATTCACAGTGCTACTTCAATCTCTGTAAAAAGACTCATCATGCCCTCCTTAGCTTGAATTGAAAAAAAAAACCCTCAAGTTCAGTGGGTGTTGCATCCACCTTCTGGCCCCCTTTGATGCAGACAGTTGTTCAGTGGCTTATTCTGAGCTAGTAGCCCGTGGGCTGCGCCGCAAATAGGCAGGAATATTGTAATGGGCATCTGCTCACCTACAAGAGCAGTACTGTTCTGAGGCATCTGAGTGTTTGCTGTGATTTGAGATGAGAACCTCCAAAAAAGGGGAGTAAAGGTGTCTCTCCAGGCTGTTGTAAGGCGAGACTTTGATTACCAAACAACACAAATGTGGCTCCTCCCTACTGCCCCACAGCTACACTTTTTTCTTTTTGTCTGTCTGTCTCTCTCTCTCTTTGTTTCTCCTCCTCTCTGTTTGAATCCTTTATTGATTCTGCAAGTTTATATAGAGCAGTGGCAGCAGGCATGTTTATGTGAGTGAGTAGTGTGTGTATGCATATTTGAGGAAAAAACATGTTGCATGAAATAGTGAGATTTATTGTAAAAGAAAGATTGGTGTGTGTGTGTGTGTGTGTGTGTGTGAGCTCGAGCAGGTGTGGTGCTGTAGGCAGAGCTCTGCCAGTGTAGGTTAGAGCTGCAGCAGGTCTGATTCATCTGGGTCTGTAATTTACCCTTTGTGTGTGTGTGTGTGTGTGTGTGTGTGTGTGTGTGTGTGTGTGTGCACATCTTTGTGTGTATATGTGTGTGTGAATGTGTGCAAATGTGTGCAAAAGTCTTCTTCATCAGTGCCTTTTTTCCTCCCTTATCCTCATCCCTCCATGCCAGAGTCTTTTCTTGTGCCTTTCTTTTCCAGTCCGTCTTCTACAGCCTACATGAGTGCAATGAGTAGCCATGCCCCCACCCCACTCACATACAAAGAGCTGTTCACAGTATGACTAAGACTAGAGCCATAATCAGTGGGATCTTTGCGTGTTTGCTGATAAATCAGTCTGTAATGTATACATAGCTCTCCATGTTTACCGTATATTTACACAAGCTCAATACAGTGTTCAATACAGGTCGACACACCGTTAGCAAGCACTGCAGGTTTATGCTTTAGAGGAACACAGAGGCTCTTTTCAGCCCAACCCTGTCTGTTATCTCTGCATAATACTATCGATTAACATGCAAACACACTGAACACATTAAAACACACTAATAATCATTCAGCACCTGCACATTAACTTGAAATGAATGGATTTCGTTTTTTACTAAATTCTTTTACTAAAACAGGGAAATGTGTTGATCCACATTTATCAGTCCTATGTTCCACATCCTATTTATATACATAAGTAGACAAAAGCAGTACTTTTCCTTTGTGTGTCTAAATATTCTACATTTATTTTTTAGTTTATTTGTCTTCTCCTGAGATCCACGTATGACATTTGCATGGTTTATGCATCAAAGTAGTTCAAATTAATGTTTGCATCACTACCTTAATCTCTTAGAATTAAACAGCTTTTTTGTGGTTGTTCCTGTAAGACTGTTCCACATAAATGTGCTCTTTTCTGACTGGCTGCCCTGTACTGTGTCTCAATCAAAAAGCAGTTCAGACTGAAATGCTATTTTTAGTGTACGTGAAAGGGTACTGAAACTAAACTGATAAATTAGCTGACATATATGAAAATACACTACATCAAGTAGATGCATGACATCACTTTCACAATATATCTTTTATGTATAGACCTCAAATTCTATGGAGTAAAAGTTACAATTAATCATGTTTACTTATTATATCAGTTTTATTTTAAAAGAATTTGTTTTGTCCTGTAAGGCTTTTTAGTCAAGTGAACCAGTAAAAGCCGTTTGAAATGATTGAAGTACAATAAGGTGGAGGTGGAGAAGTTAAAAATACACCTGTGGCTATTTTTAGGTCTTTTCTTTATAATGCGACCTTGTGTGAGCACACACAACACAGTTAGAACAGTTGAACAGCACTGTGCTGAAAACCCCCTGCCACTACCGAGTAACTCCCTCATGTTTGCTCTTCCACATTCATGAAACAGGGCCCTGCTTTCTTTATTGATGCTGAAGGTCACTATGTCCACAGCGTGCGGGGCCAGGGTTAGAATTGTTGCATATCAAGTAGCAACCAGAGGAGGGAGCTAATGCTCAGAATAAACCTCATCAACACCTTCTTCCCATTTCGGTAAATAACCCTCAAAATCAGCAGCTTTTGTTTTGCTTCAAATAAACCAAAGCTGCGATGTAACATCAGGAGCAATCCTCAAGTTCTAGTCAGAGCTGTCAATCTCCCTTCATCTCTCTTCCTCTCTGGCAGTTTACTGTACACACACACAATACTCAATGCTCCCTGATGGGGCTATGATGATATATTTATGCAGTGGGATGCTAATGTCAAGAGGCAGCTAGCATATGAGTCACGGCTGAAAATGCTGACCTCATTTATATATTTGTTTCTTGCTTAGATTGCTGGTGAGCCAGCATGCATGTGTGTGTGTGTGTGTGTGTGTGAGTTTGTGTGTGAGTTTGTGTGTGAGTTTGTGTGTGAGTTTGTGTGTGAGTTTGTGTGTGTGTGTGAGTGTGTGTGTGTTTGTGAGAATGTTAACGATTCCACATGACTTGAAAAACAAAAACAAAAGAGCAGAAAGATTGCCTTTTGTTTATGGAACTGTATGGAGCATAAGCGTCAGGTATAATATTACACAGCTATTGCAGTCAAAAGAATGTCCTCACAAGTCAGGTAATACTAAACGTGTGTGTGTGGTGTGTGTGTATAGTGGGTTGAGTGCATGTTTACACTTTAGTGTACTGGTCTGTGTGTGTGCGTGTGTGTTGTGAGTGGTGTTCCTTCCTATATTGTGCACCACTAGTCTGATTAAAACAGGATGCAGCGAATAGGTCATGGCAAACCTCTAGGAACTGATTGGCTCAGAGCAACAGGCAGAGGAAGCAGAGACAAGGCCCCAAATAAAAACACCAGGAGAGGAATGTGAGAGAATGGCCAAACAGCAGAGGGAGTGTGTGTACGCCTCAGACTGCTGACCAGAGCAAACAGCCTGACCATTGATTGGACACAAGTAGAGGATCAATCATCCGCTGAGAGGAGGGAAGAACCGCGGGTAGATGGAACGCTGAACAATCAGATAGAAGGAGAAAGAGAGAGAGAGAAGGAGAGAGAGAGAGAGAGACAGAGAGAGAGAGAGAGAGACAGAGAGACAGAGAGACACAGAGAGAGAGAGAGAGAGACAGAGAGACACAGAGAGACAGAGAGAGAGAGAGAGAGACAGAGAGAGAGAGAGAGACAGAGAGACAGAGAGAGACTCTTTGTGACATAGGCCTATGCAAGCAGAATTAGAAAAAGAAACTAGTCAGAATTTTCCCATTACCATACCCTTTTTCATGCTAGGTGTGTGTGTGTGCGTGCGTGTGTGCGTGTGTAGGTGTGTAGGTGTGTAGGTGTGTAGGGGTGTGTGTGTGTGTGTGTGTGTGTGTGTGTGTTTAAAGAGCAACTTTAATACTTTTACCTAAACTTTTAATAGGATTTTGATTGGTCTTTCAATATTGTCTTCAATTTCAGTTTTTCATGGCTGGATGAAATGGTTTCCATCTTTTTAAATGGGTCTTGGGTATATTTAAATGGTCAGTTTCATTAAAAAAAACTCAGTGACAGCATCCAGAGATGATTTTAATCCACTAACTGCCCTACAGATGTTATTTCTGTTGTCTTCTTTGCGCAGTATATCTAGTTTTGTGGGTGCTTAACTCTTTGTGAGAACAAAATGTACCCAGGATGATGAAGGCTATTAGGCAACATGTGTACATTTGTCTCCTGGACAAAAAGTAAAATTTATTTCTTTGTGCATGTGTGTGTAGATAGATGGATAGATGGATAGATGGATAGATCGATATATAGATAGATGGATAGATGGATAGATCGATATATAGATAGATGGATAGATAGATCGATAGATCGATAGATCGATAGATCGATAGATAGATAGATAGATAGATAGATAGATAAAGAAAGAAAGAAAGAAAGAAAGAAAGAAAGAAAGAAAGAAAGAAAGGCAAACTAGAGAGAATGAGAGTTTACACTGCCCCAAATTCTGCTATATTGTCCTCTACGGTTTCTGTTAACCTCAACAGTGACAATGTGCCAAACACACACACACACACACACACACACATCTCACACACACACACACACACACACACACACACACACACATCACATCACATCACACACACGCCGCTGTAAGCTCACCGCAGTAGACAATCAGCAGGGTGATCAGCAGCAGCACAGCCCAGAAAGTTGCGGACATCCTCGGCCAGGCCGCTGCGTCCTTCCGCCGGCTGGGTCTGGGCGCCGGAGCCATGGAGGAGACTACCGAGAGGCTGGAGAGGAGGGAGGTTCAGCAGTCCTCTGTGTCTGGAACCGGACGCCTCTCCCCGCGTGTAATTCCCAAAAAACTCATGCTGAACGAGGGGAGCGCCACTGGAGCCACGAAACCAAACCAAAAAGCCGCAAAGTCTGCGAGCCCTGCGAGTGGATATGTAACGTATCCCGTCGAAGACGCGTGTAAATCCAGCGCGTGTGTGAGATGTTCGGACCTTATATGGACCTCGCGCAGTTTTTCCTCCTTCCAGTGCGAGCACACAGTAAAAAAGAAGATCTTCTGCCCCCCACCCTAAAACATATACCAGTTTCACTGCATTTGTTCTCCACTCAAGATTTCGCAAACACTTCTGCTCTTTTCCATTTTACAGTGCAGAAGGGTTCTTCATTTTCACCCTAAACGTGAAACCAAAGGTGCCGCAGCGCCACTGAATCACCTAAACCAGAGGGAGATGGAGTTTTCTGCCTTTCCCTCTCGGGTATTCTCGTCTCCCTTTTGTATAAAAACGTTGTAATAAAAAAGATCCGATAGAGTGGTCCTGAAAGCGAACGACGAGGAGCAACAGGATCACGGCTCCAGGAGGAGAGTCGGAGTGGTTTAGGGGCGCGACACGGCTGCACGAGCTGTTAATGCGCACACGGACAGAGGCACACAGGGACAAAGTTGCAAAAAAAGAAAGTTACTTCCTATCTATCTCTCACTCTGTTGCACCTTTTCACGCTAGAGCATTTTAAGCGTTTGACGCAGCTCCCGCCTACAATTTTCCGACCAGCTACTGACAAGTGGTAGTGGTGTGGGTGGCTCGGTGTGTGTGTGTGTGTGTGTGTGTGTGTGAGAGAGAGAGAGAGAGAGAGAGAGAGAGAGAGTGTGTGTGCGTGCGTGTGCGTATGTGTGTGCGTGCGAGCGAGCTTGTATGTCCGTATGCCTTTCATCTTTTATAAAAATTGAGCAGCGCGTGGTCTATATATGTTCGCCGATGTATTAAAATAGAACGAATGAAGTTCCACAGAGTACAACAGAGGCGAGCCAAAGGCTTCAATGAAGCGTTTCAGCACCACAGCCAGTGGCCAGCTCCCAGAGCATTCACCCACAGGCAACAGTCCTGATCCTTCAGCTACACCTGTACTGCACAGACAGACAGACAGACAAATAGATAGATAGATAGATGGATAGATAGACAGAGACAGACAGACAGACAGACAGACAGATGGATAGAAAAATTGATAGATGGATGGATGGACGGACGGACGGACGGACGGACGGACGGACGGACGGACAGACAGACAGACAGACAGATAGATAGACAGAAAGATATGCATTTTGCATATGAGGCATTATGGTTTAATGTTTGTGTCATTATGAGTTAACATTGATATGCTTATGAGGTTATATTTACATGGAAAATGTCCTATTGAGCCCTGTTATTCATTCCCAGCATGTTTGTTTATCTGAAGCTAGGGGGCAGGCTCGGAGATGGCTGTTGAGTTAAGGTTTCTTCTAGCTTTAATTCACCCATTTTAACTTTGATAAAGAGCTTTGTTAATGAGGTGCTGAGTCAAGTTAGGTGTAAAACAGTAGGAAAAAACTGAAGTGCACAGCACAGTGAGACTCCGGGAGCAAGAACACTGGGGAACACTGCCCTGATGCAGTGAAAATTGTCAGCACAGATGGTGAACAGCTGGTGCACTGTTTGTCAGTAGAAGCATTTGTGTCTAAGCTGATGACCTGAGTTACTGAATTGAATTGAACTGAACTTAATGAACTAAATTTGAATTGCGTTAATGTTTTAATATACAGTATAGCAAGGTGTACAGAGAGCAATAAAACCTGCCCCCATTATAATAAAACCTGAAACCACAAGCCAAGCTAATGTTATTTTTTAATATTTCTGTGAACTACCCTGTTCATATTTTTACAAGTGAACTGTCTGCTCCTCTGAAAATGTCTCTGATGCAGTATAAAACCATGATGTTGCATTTTTCAACCCCAGCAGAAGGACACCTCCTAGATCATTAAACTAAACTTTGTTGGAATTCAGCACCACAGTGGTGGGCAGCTTTCAGATCATTCACACACACACACACACACACACACACTTGCTCTTCTCAGGATGCTGTGATTCAGGACCACAGCGAGAGGACAGCTCCTGGATCACATACCCCACATTTGTTTCAGGACTGCAACACATTAAACACTCTTGGATGCTTGATCATAATACAATTCAGTTCTTTACACCATGTTTGAGGTTTTTTATAACACTGCTTTTGGTTGTGAGTCTTCCTGTTGCTAAGTGTCACGAATGAGATGAGAACGAACTAGTGAATGTGCCCAATTTGTAGTGTCGAGGAAGAACTCTAGCGTGAGAGACACAAGAAAGCTGGTAAGCCACGCAGTTGATCTCAGAATGCTCCATGAGGAGTTAGAATTCACACCAAGATGAACTCGCGTTCTGAACACGCACACAGGTACACAGGTATATAAACGACAGTCAGAGTACTCACGGTACCGTAGAGTAGAGTTGAGATGAGTAGGATTGCGACACAAGGCCATGAAGTAAGTAACTTCAATGTTAGTGTGCAGGAGTACACTTACTTCCTGTTTATATACCTTGACACGTGTCACTTCCGGTGCTGATTGACATCACGTGACCCAGTGCGTGTCACACTAATCAGCAGTTAGCCATAGCTAACTAGCTTTTATACAGTGATTAGTCAAATTACTTGCTTTCTTGTGCAGTGACATGACCCTAAGCCTGGGGTGGAGGTAGCTCAGTGGGTAGGATACTTGCCTCCGGACCAAGAGGTCATGGGTTCGAATCCTACCTTCAGCA
>JBBPDC010000129.1:24643181-24655206 GCA_037974485.1 Hemigrammopetersius urotaenia
TATCCAGTTCTGTTTTTTCTGCCTGTTTCCTGGTCCCACCTGTTTTGCGTTTGTTCCCTGATTTTTGTGGGTATTTAGGTTCTGTTTCGTATGTTCCTCACTGTCAGTTCATCACCTCACTTCCCTAGTTTGTAAGCTGTATCTCGTTTTTCTGTTTTGTTTCCGTTAATAAAAACTCAGCATGGATCCTTGTTCTCCAGTCTCGTCCGTGCCCCGAGGTAAATCACGTCCGTGCCCCGAGGTAAATAATTCCAGCGCTGCTTAAGACAGGTGTCCATAGTCATGTTATTTTCCTCTACAAATAAACAGTAAATGTGAGCTTTAAGCTCATCCCTGTCTCAACTCTTGTTTGTGGTTACTGTTAACAGCAGCAAAACCTTTCTCAATATTAGCTAAAGGTTAAATAACAGTGAAAGGTTTTTTGCACCCAAACCAAGAACCATTTATGAGCCTTTGTTTTTACACTAATTGTACCTTGCTAGACAAAATCTACTGCAATGTTTAACTTTCACTAACCTTATAGTTAAATATGCTTTAAACCAAAAAGCCCTGCCCCAGAAACTGTTTTGATCTATTTTATTTCATCTTTGACTTGTCCATTTTGCAAGTTGAAAAGAAGGGAAGATAACCACCTTAGAAGCCCCTGAGGAAAAGCAGTGAGGTTCATATATCTGTTCAGCTTCTGTCTGATCACACCTCCCACTCCACAGCGCCTTCTTGACCTTTCAGCTCTACCTGCTCAGAGTGGGCAATCTCCCTGGCCCCCGTCTCTCTCATGCCTCTCTTAGTGACTTCTCTGTATTGTCTTTTCTATCTATCTATCTATCTACCTATATATCACACACACACTCTCTCTCTCTCTCTCTCTCTCTCTCTCTCTCTCTCTCTCTCTCTCTCTCTCTCTCTCTCTCCTCCCTCGTCTCACTCACACATATTCCCCAGAGGGCTATTGAGCCTCTCTTAGTGAGCTCTCTGAGGCGTTTGCTGTCCCCCTCAATGCTGAGCTTGTCCCTGCTCTGACGGTGCACTACATCACACAAGCACCTGTCACAAGAATCTAGCTCTGCATGCAGCACAGCACAGAAAAATCAGGGAGCTGATGCAAAAAAGGACCTTATACACTGCCATTCTAAAAGAACGCCATTCTACAAGTTTTGTAATATGCTTTACACCTTATACTTTCCATACACAATGTAAAATAGAAATCGATGCTTGCTTTACACTTTATACTTATTAGATCAGGCACTGATATTGGACCAGAAGGCCTGGTTCGCAATCTCTGTTCCAGTTAATCCCAAAGGTGCTGGATGGCGTTGAGGTCAAGACTCTGTGCAGTCCAGTTAAGTTCTTAAGAAATGTTGAAACATGAGGCATTCTGGTTGTAAAATGTAATATAACTTCAGTCTCAAAGCTCGCTGTAACTAAAGAATGATCTGTTTATTGAACATTCTCTCTTAGTGAGCATGAGAGGGGCAGTGGTTAGGGCATTGGCCCTGCAATCAGACGGTTAGGGGTTCAAATCCTGCTAGTGTCATCACCCTTAGGCAAGGTACTGTCCCCACACACTGCTCCCTGGGCGCCCCTAGTTGGCAGCACCCTACTGCTTCACTTGGTGAGTGTGTTAAATGCAGAGAATTTCACATTGTGCTGTGGTGTGTTCACATGTGACTGAAGTTTGTGAAAGTGCACAGTATTAACCGATAATAAATATGTTGTGCACACGGTGGCACTGTAACTTGTTTTATATTATAAAAAACATTAACTCAGGCTTTCACAGGGTAGTGTAACTCCTAGTACACTCTGAGTGTCAAGAGCACAGAACACTTACGTAAGGTTGCTGGTGACTGTTGGCAGACTGGAGCATATATGGAAGTATGACATGGGATTTCAATGGAGAACTGACATATTGCAGTGTTTCACAACCTGCCTTTATGTTTAACAAGAATAACCCACATGTTCACTTAACAAAACACCTGCTAGGTTAAACTGAAAACCCGGCAATGCACAAGCAAAGCCAATGCTTAGAATCCAGCACACCCCAGATGCTCTCCCCATCAAATAAAAATTCAACTTTTTTTCTCATTTTTAATGAGAATATAAAAAAAAATGATGATAAGTCTCCAAACACTTACCCAAATACACTGATGTTTTATTCATGGTGGCAATTCCCTCTGTTGTACGGGGAAGTGGGAGAGAAGGGGTGGGAGGCGGATGCCTGAAGAGCATCTTAAAAAAGAGAATTAAACCTTTATCAAACAGCAGTTTGTTCTTGTGCCCCCCTCTCTCTCTGATGAATGAGAAACTGGAGGGATCTTGACGACCATACAAATATTTTGAAAGAAGATGTTGGCATGCTACTGTTTCCTCTATGATGACTGGGTTAACAGGCTGTGACTGAAGCATTTGATTGGATCATAACAGAGTAAACAGTGAGAGGCCTGTGTCAGGAGGTTGAGGAGAGCACAGTGAGTTTTCATTGTTTTAACTTCTTTCTTTATTAAGGGACCAATATTTAAAATTGTGCGTGTGTGTGTGTGTGTGTGCATTTAGTCAATTTACAATGTTTGTGTGGGTATATTGTATTTTACCATACCCCTTTACAATTAACAGGCTGTTACTCTCGCCATATAACTGATAATATCTAAACAACCTCTATTTTGCTTGGCTGCCCTGACATGGTGCCCCATTCAAAAATCTTTCTTTATAATGTCAGTGTGAATGTAATATGAGTTGGAACAGTGCTTACATACAACATTTATTTGAAAGCAAGAGGAAATGTGGTTTTCCAGTATGTGGACACAGGTTTAATTCATGCACTGGCTTGGGCCCAAGGATGCTTTACTCAGCTTCAGAAGACTCTTACTTTTTCTGCCTTTCATTCTTCACACCTTTTTGTTTCCTACATCAAAGAGATTGCATGCTCTGTGTGTACACGCGTGTGCGAGCGCGTATGCGTGTCTGGTGCGTGTGTATGGTTGTTTGTGTCGGCTTCGTATTCTCAATTAGAGCACCTCATCTCCCCATCAGTCTTTCTCTAGCTAATTAAAAGCCCCAAGCCTGTTCATTTCCTGAGCTATCGACGACCAGCAGCAACTTAAGCACTGTGCCGTGGAGTCATTGTGTAGGGGTGAAAATGGAGCTCAGAGTGTTCACAGCTCTGGTGTATTTAAAGTTCCCGACACCAAAATAAAGGTTCATGCCCATTACCGGCTCCCGCTGGAAATTGCCTCACTAGTGGCAGCTATCCGGGCTCCAAATAAATGGTGGTCAGTCTCGACTGCACCTGAAAAATAAAGCCTTGTTTGGCTCGGCTATGGGGATGTAGCTTTTTCCATGGTCATTCACATGTGTCTTCAATCATGACTTGACTTCACATCCATTCTTTTCCTTTCTCCTCCACAAGGTGCTTAGTCTTGTGATGGATTACATGATTTCTTTGTTCTCAGGGCAGAAGCAATACATTCCTGATAGTCACATTTAAAACGACTGGAATACTTTGTCAACCCTTTAGAGTAAAGCAGTAGTCCTCTATATGTAAACAGTTTAAGAATCACCCTGACAGAATGGGAAACACATTATTGCTATTTTTAAATAGATGTTTCTGAGGCACAATCGTTGTTTATGCCATTAAAGGAGTAGTTTGTTCAATTTTCTCCTCATCCTAAATCTACATGATAAACATACTCACACTGTATACATGTTTTTATTCTAGATGGCTTTACTTTTGCCTCTTCATCTGCTAAAAGACAAGCTACAAGCTAAAATCAAAATTAAATGGCAAACTACTTAAATGTATCTAAAATTAAATCTCACAATAGTCTTACAACAAATGCAAAATGAAAAATATCACACTTATGTTACACATTTTTGCAGACTGGTGTCTGAAGTTTGCTTCTTTAGTTTTGCACTGAAGCTATGATGCTGATGTAACTAAAATAATCTACATGTCTGTGCATTTCAAAAGGTTTGTGTGTGGTTTAAGTACTATTTGGATGTAATTTTACATGGAGAGGTAGAGCAATGCAATGTGCTGTTAGCATGATTACACTAAATTCAACAGTTAGCACCACTACATCAAAAAATGTATGTGGCTTTACATAATTTACACATAAAGTAGGACCATGTACACTAGCTCGATGTTGGCAAGAGAGAATACAAGTAAGGGCTTTACTAAACTGAAGAAAAACTGTGAAAACAGTCCTTTTCAACCGAACATGATGTAATATTTGCCAATATGGCAGTTTGCACAGGATTCATTCAACCTGAGGTTATTTCTATGGCTCGTTTTATAGAAGTTGAAATGTGCCCCAGTCTTTACTGACACAGTAAGGTCTGCAGTCTCTAAAATTACTGAGAAACTTCAGTAATAATTATATTACCCCATATCCCCTTGTAAAACATGCAATGTCCTGCTGTTTGTATTATATTAGCCATGTGGATCCGCTGCAAAACTAAAGAACAAACTTCAGACACAAACCACATAGACAGTCAATTGCATTTCAAATAAATAGAGAAATGATACAAATTGAACTATTCAGTGAACCATTCAGTAAACCATTTTTAATGGCAAAGCAAAAAGAGGCCTTTTAATCTGCCCTCCGTCATTACTTTCCCAGTGCTGTTGCCATACTCATTTTCATGTAAAGTACTAAATAAAACAAAGACAGGAAATCAGATTCATACCACAAACTGCCATTCTGAGCAAGCAAACACAAGCAAATATACTTCACACTTGACTTGCTTTTCATTGTGCCTCTGATGAAACAATTTAATAATAAACTATTCAACGTCTGAATTACATTTTAAATGTGTGAGCATGCTCACTCATGAAACTTTCACAATGAATTCAACAATACACACAGCATGTAGCTTCTATGTAGTGATAGTTTTATCAGCTATCAAGCTGATAAATGTGATAAGATTTTTCATCCTAAAAAAGCATAATAAGTGTAAGATTATTTTTCTTTACATTACATGACCTTATTTTATTCATTCATTTAAGGCACAAAATGCAGTGATTAGCAACTACCAAAAGTGTTCAAAGGAAGGACAATTGGTGAACCAGCAATGGGGTCATGGGTGCCCAAGGCTCATAGATGCACATGGGGAATGACAGATAGCGCATCTGGTCTGATCCCTAAAAAGAGCTACTGTGGCACAAATTGCTAAATAGGTTATTGCTGGCTGTGATAGAAAGGTGTCAGAACATACAGAGCACCGCAGCTTGGAGTGTATAGGGCTGCTTAGCCACAGACGAGTCAGAATGCATATACAGACCTCTGCCTATTGCTAAAGGTTCCTACAATGGCCAAGTAAGTTTTAGAACTGGACCATGGAACAATGTAAGAACATGGCCAAGTGTGTGTGCATCATTTACCTGGGGAAAAGATCACACCTGGATCCACTATGGGAAGAAGACAAGTCGGTGGTGGCAGTGTGATGCTCTGGGCAATGTTCTGATGGGTATCCTTAAATCCTGGTAATTATTTTGATGTTACTTTGACATGTACAACCTAGTCAAACATCACTGCATACTAAATACACCACTTTAATAGCAATGGTATTCCAGTGAGTTCTTTCAGACAGATACACAGCAAAATTGTTTGGGAATAGTTTGAAGAACACAACAATGAGCTTAAGACAAGCTACAAGCTAAAATCAAAATTATGCAATCTATGTAAAGATATCTAAAATAAAATCTTTTAATAGTCTTACTGTAGTCAACAATTGAAAAATGAGGAGTATCATACTTATGGTACACAGTTTTGCAATCTGGTGTCTGAAGTTTGCTTCTTTAGTTTTGTACTGAAGCTATGATGCTGATGTAACTAAAATATTCGACACGTCTGTGTCAGTTTACTAGTTGGATATTATATTACATGAAGAGGTAGAGTAATGCAATGTGTTGTTAGCATTCTTATCCTAAATTCAATAATTAACAATACTACATCAACAAAATGGTTGGTTTAACATAATTTACACAAAGGACAATATGCAGTAATCCACCAGTTTTACAGGGATCAGGACTCCTGGATCATGGTCATGCGCAGATTTTTTATGCGAATCAAACGCATCGTTTTACGATGGGGGCGGGGGGTTGTGGCAATATGATTTCTAATGCATTTTACTTCTAAATTATTATTATGAGACGGAACCGGAAACCTAAAATGAGGAAACACTTGGACGAAAATCACCAAACCAAAACTTCTAAAATATCTTCTCTCATAAAACAAGAAGGCCTTTAATAATATAGTGTATTAAAACAAAGACTCGCAGCCCATATATTAACTAGAATCACTGGAAAACTTTTCTGCCTTTTCAAAAACGTCCTCCACAGATGGAATTAGTGTGCTTGTATGGTCTCGCTTCTTCTGTGGTCGATCGGGATGTTTTGATTTTATATAATAAATTAATCCTGACATTAAGAAAGTCTTTGTGGATGCACCCCCTCTAGAAATTTAGGCACTGCATGCTTTTCAAAGGACTTTCCGTGTCTTTCTTAGATATATCAAAATGCGGCCACATGGCAGACATTTGACTGTAATCCAATCTGGCGTGTGCAGGTTGTGGGTTGATTGCGTCAACACTGTGTTTAAAAAAAAATCATCCGAAACCAAAAATGCATTTTTTTCCATTTTTGGACAAAAATTTTCAGTGCCCAAATATTCAGTGCATCCCTAATGAATAGTCATCCAAATATAAATTCAGCTAATTATAAATCAGTGTAGGGGGTGGCACGGCCACATCCAGACGCCTTCCAGACCGCTCCGTTCAGACTGTGCTCTTTTTTATTTATCTACTGTTTTGCATTTCAGATAAGTTTTAATTTAAAGCTATTTATTGTTCATAATGTTTGCCTCTGGGCTGAGAAAGACAGGCTGATGGCCGCCTTGCATTAGACAGCCGTTCTTTTCCAGAAGCAAAGATTGCCAGTCCACCCCTGACTCATCTTAAGTGTTTCTCTTGATTGCAAATTAAATTCTCTTGTACTGTAAATGAATATTAAAGGAGGCTGTTGAGC
Source organism: Hemigrammopetersius urotaenia (assembly GCA_037974485.1). NCBI lineage: Eukaryota > Metazoa > Chordata > Actinopteri > Characiformes > Alestidae > Hemigrammopetersius > Hemigrammopetersius urotaenia. Next base: position 24,650,203 of record JBBPDC010000129.1, read on the forward strand.
TCAGTTGCCATCCAATGTCTACTTTAACCAGGTCACTACAGTAAGAACAGTAAAGTATTGAACTGTAAAAATTATTGGTATATACATATTATAACATACATATACATGTATGTATTAAGAGTAATGAGTTTAAAATTAAATTAAAATGTTTTGGGAGCATATTTGGGGTTTACACTATAAAAATAGGCATTTTAGGCTTTTTTTTTTTTTTTACCAAAACACAACACCACTGTTTTTCATTATACGCTGATGCTCTTGGAACGTACCTGCATGAATAACTGCATGAACAATAGACTAAAATCTATACAACACAACAGTGTAATATAAAAAGTACACTATACAAATAATACAAAAATATAATTATAAAAGTTTGTGCGAGATACACCACATCATTCATAGAAAAAAACAGAAAAATGGGGAAAAAACAATAAACAATAAGTATTATTGTGTATGAAAATAAATGTATTATGTTTCCATATAAAATAATGCAATTCAAGGACTGAAACAATAAAACAATAAAGTGGCTAAGTAAATGCTCCATAGGCAGATTTTATGTAAGACTTATTATAATCTTACGTCTCACTGAGTTCTTTAACAAAACTAAAATCTTGAAAACTTTTCACAAATAATACACCAGGAAAAAGGCAGTATGGTTGCCCTCTTCCTAAAACTAGCCTGTTAGTTGCAATGATTCTCACTGATGCAATGCATACAGTGATTGTGTATCTTCTCTCTCTAGTACTTTAAGAACTCAGAGCACACCACAAATTCAAGGAGTGATAAAACAACAGTTGCTCTATTTACTCGGCATAACAAGACAATGAGAGACAATGTGGAAGTCGGGTGGTTTCTTATGACAAAGCCATTAAAGCAATACATTTCCTGTGGGCTTCATCAGATTAATGATCATTGCTCACATGAGATGCATGTGATTAATAGGCTGATTAGAAATAAGGGGTGTTAGAAGAATGCTGTCTTTCTGGCAGTAATAAATCTGCTTCCGCATCTCTGCAGAAGAGAAAATGAGCTTCCTAAAACCCTTCTAATGCAGTTGTGCTGCCCCTGCAGGCAAGCCCTTCTACCGCACATGGAAAAAACTTTGCGAAGAAAATGAAGAATTACAGGTAGTCGAGATTTTAAAGCCCATGGACCATGAAGGAGGAGGTCAAGGTCATAAAATGTGATCCAGGGCTGCTGATTATAGTCCCAGCCAATATGACTTTGCGCTGGGAGAAATATTTCTGCCGTTTTGTTAAGTTGGGCCCAGGGGAGCTGTGGAGCGATAGAAATCAGTACAACGTCAGACTGTGCTATACTTAGAGTGTCTAGACACCGAGGATAACTTAAGCTATGGTGTCTTAGTGGTATGGTAGAAAACACACACACACACAGACACATGGACAAACACACACACAGACACAGACACACACACTATTTGGAGTCTCTGCAGCTGATAAAAGCATTGTTAATATTACATTGTCTTGCCTTAGGGCTTACCACAAACCTCTTCCCTTATGCAATAATGCTAAACAAGAACTTACATATTGACCTAATATTTTAAATAATGTTCTGTCCAGAGCTTTTATCTTCTTTACTGTATGTACTATATTTCTTGCATTTACTACTGATGATTTAGAACAGATTTAGGGAAGAATATAAAGAAACAGTCCTAAAACCAATAGTTTCTGTTTTAAAATCACATTGGCTGAGCCACATTTGAGGCCACTGTAAAAGATATGGTCCCACTTTATATATGGGGTAGTAGCACATTAACAGTGCATGGAATAACAACATACGTTTTGCTGATGCATTCACTGATACATTATACTGATCTACAGATGAATATTAATGGGGCAGATGATGTAAATCAACATTAGCTACTTTGCTAATGTTCTTGTTCTTGTCATTGTGTTGCATTACAGTTATTGTCTATAATTATTTTTGTCTATCTAGTATTTTTTTTCTATTTTTTTTCTATATTTTTATCTTTTATTCATTTTGTCTCACTGTGCATGCTAATGACACAAGAATTCTTTATAATATTTTCTTCTGTACAGCTGTAAATTAAAGATCTTATCATATTATCATGTTCCAACACAAATATTCCATAGGATGTTACCCTGTGGACAGTTCCTGAGTAACTGTCTTATAGATTCAGTAAAACTGCAGCTTGTTGACCCAGACACTGCTGTTGGGGTAGTAACACTTCATTAATTACATAAATGGGAAATACTTTAGAGACTTTAGTTGTTGACATGTCAGTATTATACCTTTACAGAATAGTCTAAACCCTCATTATTTTTACAAGTACAATAATACCACAAATGTTAAGAAAGTTGGTATATCCTATGCAGATGTAAGTATTCTTCTTATGTGAGTGTTCACATAATGTATGTTCTTGACTATCAGAAAAACTATATAGGAGGAAAAACACTGTTATAACTACAACTGTTATAACTATGCACTTAATGACAGGATTAGAAACCGAAACTGATAAACTGCACTGCTGTAATTTATCTGTAACTGTGAACACATGACCTTTACACAGCATGCACTGTAATGTGTGACTACATAGCTGTTAGAGACTCTAAAGTGGGATTTGAAACAGGACGAAAAAAAAATACATATATATATAATATTTAATGATTCATTTCAGTTTGTCAAAGATACACACAGCTGTTTTTTCGGTCCCAAAAGGTTATAAACTCCCCTAAAACAACGTTAATAAGACAGAAGACAAAAATACAAAGAGATTGACTTTCAATACATTAAATAGCTGTCCATTACTGATAACAGCAAATGCCATAGAGACCTGATTCAACAGCTAGCTGGACATAATATCAGTGGTAATCAGATACTTACACAGGAAAATGATAATTTTGTCATTACACACATGATAATAGTCCATGGACATTTTATATCACACACTTTATTTTTTGTTGGTTAAAGGTATACAAGGTAAGCTAGGATGCTATTAGATAACTATCTAGCATTAGATAACCAATCTTGCCACTTATTTTAAGCAGAGGAAGAATTTCATGCAGCTCACACTGTGTGGTGTGGTGTGTTCATGTATGACAGAATGGTCACTTTCACTTAAGTGCAGTAGTGTTTGTATAGCAGCTATTCTATGTGCTGTATTCCAGCAGATTCACTCCTGATTCAGTTTCTGATGGAATGAAACAGAGACACAATATGCCCTTAACATTACTGTTTTAACTGTTGCAGTTGTAAAATAGTGTAAGAGTGTTGAGTAATTTAACATTGCCAATGTATTATAGTGCTAGATTACATTGCTGCATCTTCATACAGTCACTCAGGAAGTGACTGAAGCTTTCGACCAGGATATGATATCATCAGGTGGCGTCCAACTTTCCTTGGGCGTTTCGAACCTGAACCACAACACCCTCCAGCTGGTGGGTCGGCAGTGAGGGCCAGTCACTGCCCATCTTCTCCTGGCTTACATTTATATGTAATATTTTTTACATGTTCTGTGTATTTGCACTTCTGAATCAAGTGTGGTCATTAGAGTATAAAACAACAGTGACATGCACATTTTACACAGAAACACTCCCACAAATTACAAAACAATAACCAGAAAAAAATAATGTGGTCTCCTATTCTATTTCATGGCTGTACAAAAGCTGATTGAGTCATTACTACGTATGATGCACACATGCAAAAAACTGAATCACTTTGGAAACATGTCTTGTTATCAGCTCCTGTTTAAAAAATGTAGGCACCTGCAGCACATTTTTAGTCACTTTTTAATTCATGGTACTTGAGCAAATGCACTGTGCTACATTTATTGGTTTCTTGCCATCAAAAGAATGGCACTCCATTCTCTATCACTGTGTAATTAACAACAATTCAGCAAAGACACAGAGCATGCAAAAGCAGCTGGTTCTTAATAAGAAACTCATGGTTCTATACATTATGCTTTTCTGCCACTTGAGCCAATTAGGCTTTGAAGTGTTTGCGAAGAAAAATCCACAAAATCAAAGTAACGTGACGTAGAAAATGATGATATTTAATGCTTTTGATGATTATATTGCCCACTTATTTTGAAAGGAAAACTGAATGAAGTATTAGATAATGTATGTTGGGTCCATTCACCATCACCTTATGAGAAAAATATGCTTCAAATTTAAACATATGCATAATATATGTGATCGTTACATGCGTCATTTACTTTATAAGAAATACCTACTTTGTACTTCCATTTCTTTGGCTCCACTTACTTTGTATTTCCACTCTAGAATCACTAGTCACTAGTCTGTAGTCTGACCACAGGACTGCTACCCAGATAGTAATCCTGGTAAACCTTTCTCAGAACAGCAGTTACGCTGATGCCGTGGTGGTATGGTAGAGTATATGTAGTACTGGTAGAAATGTATCGGTAACAGCAGTGTTGCTTGTAGGTTGAGAGTGGTCCCACCGCGGAAAAATATCCAGCTAAGAACAGCTCTATGTGGTGTTCTTCCATTGACAAGGGAGTCATGCCATACCATAAACAATATTTTTTCCATTACAAATAAAGCAACTAATGCTCAAGCTGTACTATCATGTTCCTGCTCAATGGCTGGGCCAAAAGCGGGCTGCAGCCGAGCTGACTGCATCACTGCTGTTTGATTGGTCAAACTGTAGTCACAGTATGGGATGAGGTCACTGATTTAATTAACTGCTGAGTTGAAGATACGTTTCAGTGGAAGTTTTCTATGACGCTAATAAATTTATCTTTAACATTGTGAGAAATGCAAAGGTGAACCAGGCCATCACTAACAAGCTGGGTTAGGTATTTGTTGCAGGGCTAAAGAATGCTGAGAAAAAAATTAAAAACACAAACAAGACTATAAATAATAAAAGACCACAATAACAAAAGCAGCTCTGACAGGAACACCTTCCTCTGGTACAACTACCTGGATGCTAGGGGTGTAACGGTTCACAAAAATCACGGTTCGGTTCGATACGACACAGTGGTGTCACGGTTCGGTATGTTTTCGA
>JBBPDC010000129.1:24681036-24700943 GCA_037974485.1 Hemigrammopetersius urotaenia
TTGCCTGTTTGAGGCCTGTGGGCCTACATGCTATTACTTTTGTTAACCTTATCCGGAGCACGGGTCTTGACCTGTTTGTGTTTCTCTTTTTGATCTGTTTTCTGTTTATTGTTACATTAAACCCTTCGTTCTCCCCTTAACGTGTGTCCTCTCCCCTTTTCCCCTCGCACACACCCTCCTAACAGAATACTTCTGTTAAAAAGCTCCGTATTTGTTTAAAGTGTTTGCAAACCAAATGTTCTTGCACTTTTGTTCATAGAGCAGTTTTTTTCAAATAAAAGTGCAAAATACACTACTTTTTAATTCAAATGGAATTTTGTGTATAACAAAGCAATTAATCACGATTAATCACAGAAAATCATGCAATTAATCATGATAAAAAATGTTAATTGTCCAGCATCACTTTCAAGTATTCAAGTCTTTTCCGTTTTGTTAGTGTATGCAACACATGTCCATATCCACTTGTGAAAAGGTGAAGGATTGTACCTGATCATATCACGTTTTTACACATCTCGGGTGTCTGGTGCCTGTTTGTCTTTACATTTGGGGTTTCTGTACTGTAACCTTACTAAAGAAAAGCTTTTGTGTTTTACCTAAATATCACCATTTCATGAGCATTACATTCACAGAAAGTAACCACAATTTCTATTCACTAAAGTCTCAAGATCTAAATGAAGACGTTGCTTTTGTCACTTTTCCTAATGAAACAGTTTTTATGACCGAAACTCCTTCCTGCTATTAGTGCCCCTGTGATAAACCCTCTTTCAAAGTCATAGATCTATTCCTCTCACCATCTTGGTCCAAAAATCGAGGTCATTTAGGTCATGCCACACAGCTCGGTATGATGTTAATTGTTAAAGTGTAACATTCTCTAAAACCTGCCTAGAAGTGTTTGCCCTCATTATGTTTCTCTATTCATTTTTTTTCAGACTTTTCATATAATTTGTCACACATCTGTATGGTTGAATGCCTTTTACATCTTGATTCACCTAAATAGTTAATCATATAGTGTTATAATTAAAAGATATTTGGTCACTGACATATTACAATCTTAACAGCTGGTACTGGAGCATGTAGCTGCCGTAATAAGATATTCAATTATTAATGTGAACAGCACTTTATTAATTAATAAACATGACTTTATTAATTAATAATTAGGACAACACGGTTGTAAAAAAGTGTGATTGTTCTTGTAACTTTGTATCAGTATGCATGGGCATTCAAACAGGTGCAACCATAGTCTGCCTAGCTAGATTTGTCTTGTTTGCCTATAGTTTTATGTTATTGATACATGATGCAGCAAAACTGAGGGCCCTCATACAGCTGTGGGTACACATAAGAGAACAATGGAAGCTGAATATCTAACCTAACATTAACCTTGACCCAAAACTTAAATCTAAACATAAGCTCTACCTTAAAGGTGTTGATAATCCAGGAAGCTTGCTAACAATATCCTTTGTATACAGCTCCAGAAAAAAGACCACTGCATTGTATTTTTGAATCAGTATCCATGCCCGTGTCTTTCAAATTCCTACACAAGCACCTCATTCTGCTTGAATTATCAAGTTCTGTAGACGCTGGATCATTTCTCTTAATTTGATGTTTTGTCATTTCCTATAAAATTGTGTTTTTAAAGAACAATATGTTTATTTGGAAATTAGGATACATATTCTCAGCAGTTCTAAAAAACAAGGCAAAGCTGTTCAGTTCAACACATTTGCAGTGGTCTCTTACTTTTTCCAGAGCTGTGTACTGTTAGACTAGGTAGCCATGCATTACAACAAGCTAACTGCTAACCATTAAGTTTGCTTGCTGCCATTTTCTGCCTCCTAGTTTTTTGACCATACTAAAAGAAAACGTTCATAAATCTAGCCCTAACCATTAGTTTGATTAAAAAAAAAACACAAGAAACAGTCTGAAAAAAACCTGGAAGGAGACTTTTACATCTCATACTCACATATAGGGTTAATCTGGGTCTGGAAAAATGTCTCTACTTATTAATTACATCCATTTTATTATTTCATTAAAAACACATTATAACAACTGATCTCTACTCTTTTGACTCCATATTCTATTCCTCCCCTGCTGCCCCCACAAACTCCACTTGTTTATCTAGATGTTCCCTTCAGGTGACTGTTGGAAGATGAATAAATATATATAGGACAGATGGGAGGAAACTAGATATGTTGTGACTAGAAGGATTTGAATCATAGGCGTGGGTGGACTTGACCAGTCACACATCATGCATTCAGTATGTCACAAGTTTGACTCCCGTCAAAGAGGGCAGATCAATAGTCCTGGCCTGGGGAGAGAGGGAGGAATCTTTTCCCCGCCCTCAAAATCACAGACCGATGAATGCCTCAGGGCCTGTACACAAGGTGGAGGGGTCTGGAGCAGAGCAAGAGACAAGCATGCAAAGGGGCCAAGATGAGTGAGAGAAAAAAAAAGAGAGAGAGAGAGAAAGAGAGAGAGAGAGAGAGAGAGAGAGAGAGAGAAAGAGAGAAAGAGAGAGAGAGAGAGAGAGAGAGAGAGAGAGAGAGAAAGAGAGATGGAGAGAGGTGGAGACCTGTGACATCTGCAACTGTATCTGGGTGGACAGAGGTGGAGGAAAACATGAAATCATAATAATCCCCTCTGCTTACCTCATACATTATGCATCACACTGAAAAATGGTATACTTGCAAATTTTCTTATATATGGTCAGTGTGACAACCAGGCCATTTTCTAATTTATTTAGTGAAAGTGAAAAGTAATGAAATAATACTTGAAACAAGCAAAATTATTTGGCAGATAAATTACACACTCACTATAAAATTTCTTTAAGAAACAAACATGGATACTATCCTATACTCAGACTTGGACCCACACATGGCTGATGAGGAATAATAAATGTCCCATTGAACAGGTGCCATTGGAAGTCTAGCAGGCACAATGTCCTTTTTGAGCAATAATTTGAAAATTGTTCAACCAAAATGATTACATTTTAATGGCAAGTGGGTCTTTGGGAGGCACATGACTCTAGGTCATTCTGAATTATTTATGGAATAGTATCACCTAATTATTAACATCAATGAAAGAATGTGGTGCACTAGCCAATATCTTTTGGAAAATTTCTTCAAAATGTAACATGCTGCATCACTGTCTTTGAAAATACACCCATTTGTTTTTTAATTTAATCCATACTAATCCAATGTAGTTAAGACATGTCAATATCTCAAGAATAGCTTAAGCTAAAATGTTAACATTTCGTATGTTTACACTTGACTACATTTGCTCACATCTCTTACAGCTCCAACTGGCCTACTCAACACAATTGCATCACTGTTCCTCTGACATACATCAATCAATCTTTAATATTTATTTTGTCTTTTAAATTCTTATATAACGTTTACAAAATTTTATCTTCCGCTAAGAATAGAAACGTCCCAATCTCTTATGATCAGAAACATCAGCATTACACACAGTAAAGGAACAAAAATAGCTTTATTTTTCATCACTGTGTAGTTACCTCTTACAGATGAATTACAGTAGCAGAGCTGATGTAAATATACATGTGTATCCTGGTAGTAACAGCATGTCTTCTTTTATTTACGCATGTGATAGGGTGAGCGGCTGTTTTTCCAGCGAGATGTTTGTAACAGAAGTCCCCTTGTAGTCCCCTTGTGTTGTGATATTTGAACCTAATTAAAGTTTTAAACCGTTTTGTAATGTGACGGTGTTTATTTAGCAACTGCATTAATCTTTAAAAACCTTTGTTGTTGCTGCGTAAATACAAGTCAGCATTTCCTGTGCATATGCAGGAAATTGCTCTAATAATGTAGATAATCACACACCTCATAAATGAAAGGAGACGAGTCTTAATGCAAATCTTAATGACAAAAACAGCAGTTCACCTTATTGCACAGGGTTAAAAATTGATGTATTCACTTACACCCAATGTACTGTAATCCATCTGCAACAGTGAATATATTACCGGTAGTTACATAATTGTTGCATGTACAAGACACGTCATGAAGTGAAATTAGAAGCAGAGGAATTGTTTTACATGAATATTACATCAATGTAAAAGACTTTTTCAAGATTTTTTACAGTGAAAACACAACTTTTGATTAAATGGTATAATGTGATGAATCAAGCAATCAAGCATGAAGGACATGGAGTAATGAAGTAACAAATAAAAGATCCTCTTGATTTCAGGCTGATTTTAATCTTATGTGTAATTACACATTTACATTTACCCCAAAGTAGCCTAGCATCGTCACTAGCAAGGACAGTGTGGTTTTCTCTCGTAATCTCATTTGGCTGGTGACCTCGCTGCTGCTCCCACGAGCTGTGAGGTGGTAGATAAACTATCTGGCATGCAACATCTGTTTGGAAAAATTACCGTGGAATGCTCCAAAAAATTTTCCAAAACAGTAACCTGTAATAACAGGTATTTTTATTATGCATGTCACATAAGACCCTTATATGTATGGAAACTAAAGAATCTCAGACGCTCAGACACAGAAACATCCATCAAAACAAAGCAGAATTTATTGTAGTAATATTTTTCTTTTTTTTCTTTTTCTTTCTTTTTTTTTTTACAAACGTTTCACCCATAGTTTGAATTTCACGTTATGAAAGAGTTATTTATGTGCTGTACAGAGGATATACAGTAAATCTACGGGAATTTCTCTTTCGACATTAGCAGTACTGTCCATGAATGGTACAATGAATGGTGCAAACGTTGCAAATATAAACTCCATCTTTGTCCATTTCAGGATTAAAGTGTAACTGTAAATTTAATGAACCAGGGCCAGGACACTATTTGCTTTTCTACCTTTTTTGTCTATATGCATAATTAATGGAATGTGTGGCTTAGTTTGCCAAACAGGTACCTTTAATTTAGTTTAATATGAAACTGCATAGCTTGCCAATCACAGCCAACAAAAGAAAATCTATTAGATTTCTGGCTAAACTGGGGAGAAGAAAAAACAGGAGAGTACTCGCCTCATCTGGACCTCGTCTCCTTTATTCTAGTTAATAATCCCATTATATCTTAAAGCTGCTGTCTGGGATTCTGAAATCACAAAGTGGCAGGCACGGCATTGAATCTTCTAAAACACAAAGGAAGTGCTTCAGGGCATGTTCTCCCTGCTCAAATACAGAGACAGAGCTTGGAATGAAAAACTCTCACTTTTACTGATTCACAATGGGTGAGGACAGTTGTATTCGGAAAACGATGCATCTGAAAGGTGCCAGCACCAAGAATCGATGTGAATGTGCTGTTGAGACAGTGTCAGTTAAAAGTCCTAATCATGACTCTAAAAATTCCAGAAACCAAATCTATGTGCTGCTTTTTTTTTACAGGGAAAAGAACACTGCGCGCACACATCAATTATGAAAAGTTCTCTGAGAATTGGGCCAGCTTGGGGCTTTATTGTTCTAATTGCATTGCCACTTTGAACATTTTAATCACATTCATTGAGATCCAGAGATTGATTTTTCCTTTTGATATGTCACTTCACAAACTTTTATAGCCAGTGTTTTCTGCACTGAGGATTTGCTCCGTTGCCATTGTTCATGGCTCTGTCCACAGCAATGAGAGCTACTTAGATGTTACTACCATAGGCAGTGCATTCAAGCTTAGCCAGATAGGTTTGTTCAACATAACTAATTAAAGTACAAACTTTTAGGAGTCCCTTAGGATCACAGTCCTATAAGATGATCAAATGATATCCAGAAGCATTTTTTTCCAAGAGAATCTTTTAATGCAAGGAGTAATGGTGTATTATTTTGTTATGCTGGATAGCAGCAATTATGGACATTGTTTTGGAAGGGAAACTATTTCATCAACACCAAAGGCCTCATCTGTGATTTGTGTTTACTCAGCAAACACAAACTCATCTGTACAGAGCATAACCATGTGGTGTTATCGATTGGATGCTAGAGTTGCTTTGAATTGCTATAAATTACTCCAAATGTATCAAATACTACCAAATGAAATGCAATTCCTTTCATACGCACAATAACCACCTGTACAAAGAAATGAAATATATTGAATTTGGAAACAGAAGGAAGATTACATAAAAATACAAATTGGTCAGTTGCTTTAAGATTTAATTGTGACCGTTCTCCTTCTACAGCCCCCCCTAGTGGCCAATACACCATGCCATTTTAAGCAATATACTCAAGAAAAATACACTTTTACCATAATCCTGATTCTCATAAAGAAGATGAACAAGAGCCATTGCCACACTGTCTTGTGCGAAATAGTGTGTTTTCAGTTGCTAACGAGGTGTGGAAGGGGAGGATTGAGAACCCCTGCTGAACAATTTACATCTCTCCACAAAGACGGCTGTGTCAGGATAAAATTGACAGCATAAAAACAGCTTTCTTAAAAAATGTGCAGAATTTGCGCCATAAAAAAACTGCATTTAAACTCAATAAAACATTTTTTTAATTGACCCGCTTGCTCATTTTTGAGGACGAATACTTCTGGCTTTGTAATCATACAATTATATTCCAACAGTGTGACCAAACATTGCTCAAGTGTTTTACATATGGGACAAAATCTATTTATTTATAGTTCACTATATGAGATTTTGCCACACTCCCTACGAAAAATAAAATTAGAACAGATTTGGACAGGCCCAGCCTCTGTTATTACTAGGTTTCAACTGATCACTTCTATAAACATCTATTAGGTTTGAGGAGGATTTGCTATTATATCATACATAACGAGGTTTACAAAGAGATCTGAGTGGTTCGACAAACTATGTTAGGCTTGGTAAGTCTGTAAAGGTTCTGTGCACAGTGCTTATTAACCCTTAGAACACGAGCAGCATGGATCTCACGTCAAAACAGCTCCTCAGTGTCTGTTGATGTTCAAGGTGTTGCACGTCATGCAGTTATTGTAATTTCCTACTCAGAAACAAAGGGGAAGAAACATGAGCACTTTGGATCCACAGAGTGAGGGGGCCTAGAGAGCTGCAGGCTGAGCGAAACAGCAGAAAATGTCCAACAGACGCAAAGCTGATATAGTGAGAAAAAGAGGCAGGGAGAATCTCAAACTGGCAAATAGGGTGGTAATATCCCAGTGACTAAAACACTTGCCTGTAAACCGAATGACCACAAAATCGCAGGTTCGAAACCCCACTTTCTACCATTGTGTCCTTGAGCAATACACGTAACCCTCAGTTGTTCCAGGGGGACTGCCCCTGTATCTAATGACTGTAAGTCACTCTGGATAAGAGTGTCTGCCACTTTACTTTACCCAATTCATCACCAAAGAGAGAAGATCTAAATCACAGCTGTTACACACAACAATGAGCCTTTTTAGTGTGTTCTATAAGAGTATTTTTGATAAACATGAGGAAAGGATTTCAGGAGCCAAGTAAGCTAAAGTCAACTTACAAGACCGTTTCCACACATGAACGCACACACACACAGGCCTCTGGTGGCTCCCACATTAGCTATGGATGGAATTAAGTTGCACTGCTCAATGTAGCTTTAACTGTTTTTATTTTCTGTGACCTTATTCATCAATCTAGCCGTAATGGTTTTATTCTATTATTTAGAACCCTGTTATTACAACAATGCATGCTAATGCAACCAAATGTTCTGTTCTATGTTGCAAAGTGCACCATTATGCATGTATTTTCTCTTAAATGCATTTAATATGACTAAAAACACTGCTTCCAAACTTTGGAACAGCTTTAAGGTGGGAGTGTGTTTGAAAGGCACTGAGCTAGACCCCCCAGCACTCATCTCATTTGTGCTCTGCTTGCCTGTGTTTGTTTCTGCGCCTTTACTATTCCAGCAGTAATTGGTCTGTGCCACCTCTCAGCCATAGTGCAGGTGCAGGGGCACGATAATGAAGTACCGCACAGCGTGGGCGGCAGGTCAGGATGAGTCTCAAATGCACACACACATACACACACACAGACACACATGCACCACAGATTGAATCAGCACTTTGCGGTGGGTTGAATGTACCACCCTAGGGGTTAGGGTCACTAGGTGTCACCCTCATAACTAGCCCCCCACATTCACATTACAGGTGTGCTTCATGCTCAATTAGAGCCGCTCCCCACATTAATAAGAATGAGTAACTCCTCCAGGCTTGGAGAAGCTAGGCCCAGGTGTTAATTTAGCCATGCAGAGTAAACAGCCTGCTGTAGCTCCGTGGACCCCAGGAATCTTCATAGATTTACCAAAAACAATGTGTTTCAGGATAAAGACCTATGGATATAAATAACTAGAATAAACTATGTAGTAGCCCATATATTACTGAGAAAAGTAGCTTTTTGTAGAATAGAATTTTCGTGTGTACCTAAGACTGAGCCTCGTTTGGTAAAACCAATCCAGCTCCAATGGGCCTTTAGAAGTTTGATCCAAAAACTTTTTATTGCAACATACGGTTTCGAACTCTTGAGGACACTAACTTCAACTGACTGACACATTTAAAGGAAGGAATAGAAAAGCAGATTTGCTTCATTAAATGCATTATATTCATTTTCCTCTGAGTGTCTCATGCTGCAGTCTCTCTAAAGTTTGTGCCAGAGAATAATTTCCACCATCATGTGATCAGTGCAGTGAAATCACTGAGACTGAAAAGTTTCCAATATGTGATACAATGTCAGATCGTATATTAATCCTTTCATAAGGGTATGACCTTATTCTATAATTGCTCATAATAATGACAGATTTTAATCAGAAGGTTGTGTATTTGAATCTTAGGACTGCCAGTGGCACCGCTAAGGTACCCTGAGCAAGGTACTGTCTGCACACACTGCTCCCTGGGCGCTGTGTTCCTGACTGCCCACTGCTTCACTTGTGAATGGGTTAAATGCAACAGAGAGCAGTTTCATGCTGTTCACACTGTGAGATGTGGTGTGTTCACATATGTTGGATATATATGGATGCTTTACACTTTCATTGCAACTAATTTAACAAGTAAAACCTGGACGCATAATGATACTATCAGAGTCGGGGACGCGATACCTTGGAGCTGATACCTTGTTGTGGTGGAGGGGTTTGTGTTTTCTTATGATCCTGGAGGCTATGATTTCAGGGGCTTATGCCTGTGGTTGGGTCAACCAAAGCAAACAGGTCCTGGGTGAGGAACCAGACGAAGAGCGGCTCAAGACCCCTTAGCGGTGAAAACATGATGAAATGTTTTCCCTTGCTCTGACACGGGTCACCGGGGTCCCCCTCTGGAGCCAGGCCTGGGGGTGGGGCTCGATGGCAAGCACCTGATGAAGCCTGAAGAGATCACATGGGTCCCCCTTCCAATGGGCTCACCACCTGTAGGAGGGGCCATGGGGGTTGGGTGCAGTGTGAGTTGGGTGGCAGTCAAAGGTGGAGACCGTGGCGGTCCGGGCATGTCCCAATGGGAGGAGACCTTGTGGAAGACCCAGGACATGCTGGAGAGACTATGTCTCTCAGCTGACCTGGGAACGCCTCGGGATCCAGAGCTGGACGATGTAGATTTCACTGCTTAGGCTGTTGTCCCCATGACCCGACTCCAGTTAAGCGGGAGATAATGGATGGATGGATAATACTACTACTACTAATAATAATAATAATAATAATAAAGGAAAGGAAAGTGGTCCTTTGTCACACATGAACACATCACAGTAGAGCACACAGTGTGAACGGTAGTGAAGCAGTGCACAGTCAGGAACACAACGCCCAAGGAGTAGTGTTTGGGGACAGTATCTTGCTCAAGGGAACCTCAGAGGTGCCACTGGCAGATGTTATGGCTAGGGATATTAGGGATGTTTTAACGGGTTCAGATGTTAATACACCTAGGAAATTTAGGATGGACACAAAGCATACACAAAGAAAAGGAGTACAAGACAAGGGGATTTCAATACCACCTCTGGTTCTTGGGCAAGGAATCTATCCAGACATTTGGTCACGCATTGTCTTGTAGTAGTCAGTGACGTGGCCAAAGCTAACCCCAAGCATTAAACCTTTGTCATTGCCCTACTGTGCATCTCCAACCGTGTCACGGAGCATGTGCTGCGTAATTAAGCCCTGTGTCACTGCTGTCTCTGTCTCCTAAAACCACTTCTTGCTGTTCCACGCTCCCACTCCCGGAAAAGTGGGCTGGTGTAATTGCCTTTCAGGGCCTGGAAATAGCCTGTATCTGTGCTGACAATCAGGGCTCCAGTGAGCCCCATGGACTAGGAATATGTCGCTGCAGATTGTATGCTTCTTTTGCTGCTGGTGCTTCTGAGCAGATATTATGCACCCACTCCCATAGACCTCAGAGGACACGTCATCATTTTGTAGCTCACCATTTGCGTCCAGGCGAGCCCTCTGTCCATGCTGTTTATGTCTATGGGGAAAAAAAAGATTGTCCTTTTGGAGAATTGGCCCTTTCGCTTGGATGAGTTTTGTCCTATATACATATTCCCCAAATATTACTGTTTAATTTGAATTATAAGGTTGTGAAGCAGTCTGTTACATTGTAAATACGCTATATATGAGCAGTGCTATGTAGTAAACTGACATTTGACAATGTCAGCAAAATATTCTATCATATGTACCGTGTGGTAAAGTGGCTTTAGCCTACTGTTTGTGTAGCTGTTGCTGTAATTATGTTGAAGTAGTACATAATAACAACAAAATGAAACACTTAAATCACCATGCCTTAATTATACTACAACTTCATCTGGCACATTTATTTGTATGTTACCTGTTTTTACACACCATTATATGTAGCACACATTCCAAACCTCAAATGTTGTTATTTCATGTGCATCACTGAACACAAAATATCAAACAGCACAAATGTGTCATTTTGGCCCAGGAAAGAGGACACAGATGCAGGAGTTAACAGAACTCAAACAGGCAGGTAAATAGTCACTTAAGAGCAATAGACTTGGTGGGACAAAAACTCTGGAAGTCTCTCTCCCTCTGAGTCACAATGAAGACAAGAACTTTATCGCAGATGCTATGACAATAGAGCTCTGTGAGCTCGGTCTGTTCTGGAAACCCACCCCCAAGTTGCCTGCTACAACCATCCCAGCTAAGAGACGCCACAAGCGGTGTGAGCGAACCCGGAAGTGCAGCAAGCGGGGAGGCATCTAAGCTAAAGGCTAATGCAACCATGCCAGCTGTTCCATCTGTGGCAAAAGTCTGCTCACTGGACAACAAACTTGACTACATCTGATTCCAAAGAGCTGCACATCGCGAAATGAGAGACTGCTGCATTCTCAATTTTAAAACCTGGCTGAATGACAACATCCCCAAGATAGCCATTCAGGCTAACTGCTGTCTGTGCAGATAGAGATGCGAACTGAACTGGAAAAACTCACAGGGGCGGACTCCGCGTCTACATCAACACAGAATGGTGTGGAAACACAGGTATGATTTCCAAACACCGTTCATTGCTGGTAGAATTCATGGCAGTGAAGTGCAGGCTTTATTATTTACCATGGGAGTTCAGTGCCATTGTTACTGTGGCGGAGTACATTCCACCGATACTAAGGCTAAGGAGGTGATACGCGAGCCATTTGAGGCCATCAGGAGACGCTACTGAAGCTCTGCAAGACTGCTTTGAGTGCACAGGCTGAGACATCTTCAGAGAAACTGGCCAACAAACAGACATAAATTAATATGCTGAGACAGTGACGGGGTACATCAACAAATGCATCAGAGATGTTACCGTCATCAAACCTGCAAACCAGAAGCCATGGTGTAAGACAGAAGTCCACAAACTGCTGAAAACACAGGATGCTACTTTCAGAGCAAATGACACTGCCTCTCCCGGGGCATCAAGCTAGCAAAGCGTGAGTACGCCAAGAAGGTCAACAACCACTTCACCTGTTCAAGGAATACAAGATGCATTTGGCAGGGCATCCAAGCCATCACCGACAACAGGATATGCGTGTGACCCTGACTCCTCTCTCCCCGATGCACTCAACTCCTTCTATACCAGGTTTGAGGCCCAGAACATCAAGCCAGAGCAGAAGACCACCCCCTGCCACATGACAGAGTGCTATGACTATCTGCAGACAGTGTGGAAAAGACTCTTGCCAGGGTCAACCCACGCAAAGCCGCTGGACCAGACAACGTACCCTGCCATGTGCTCAAAGCTTGCGCTGACCAGCTGACCAACTGACTGACGTCCTAGTGGACATGTTCAACACCTCCCTCAGAAAGAGCTGATTATTGACTTCAGGAAGACCCAGGCTGGCCATCTTCCGTTCAACAATGATGGCGCAATGGACCAACAACACCATGCCCCAGATCAAAAGAGCACTTTTTGCAATGGCTGAGAAAGGTGCACCTCCCCATTCTCACCACCTTCTACAGAGGCATCATCCAGAGCGTCCTGACCAGCTGTATCACAGTCTGCCACGCCTCTGACCGCAGAGCCCTTCAGAGGATTGTGCGGACTGCTGAATGCCCTCTACCAGGCCTGCACCGCCCACTGCCTCTATAAGGCCACCATCCCTGCCACAAACTGTTTGCCCTCTGCCATCTGGTAGACGATTCTGCAGCATCAGGAGCAGGTCTGTGCAATAGCTTCTTTCCCCAAACACCTTGCTGCCCTCTCAAACACTTTACTGTCGGATCCACACAATGTTGCCCCTCCCACACTCAACTGTCTACTCCACACCCTGCTGCCCCCAACCCTGTTCTACACACAACTCCCACACACTCCTCAACAGTTGTTAGAGCAAATGTTAACATAGTACTTTTTGCCTACTTGAACACTGCCCTCACACTGCAATACTTGCACTTCTACATATGCACAAATAAGTGACTTATTACAGTTTTTTGTTTACATTTAAGGTAATCTTCAGTACATTTGCATATCTTCTCGCTTGTTGTCCTTAGTGTTTTTATAACTCTGCTACATACAACATTGTAGTATGGATTATGTATTTTTAATAATATACAGAAAATCATAGTTATAATTATAACAATACAATTGCTATAATTATGTAGTTGGTTTTGGTCCCGTATACAGTTTTTACAACAGTTGTAAATAAGTATGAGTAGCTAATAGTGTGTGTATATATACATAAATATATATGTGTGTGTGTGTGTGTGTGTGTGTGTATAGATACGTAGATATGTATCTATACACATGTGTAGACATACATATATATGAATGCTTATATCTACACTACTGTGTATACAGTAGTGTATTGTAGTGTATTGTTATTTTAGAAATGTTAACATGTTCTAATTATTGCAGTGTATCATATTGATTAACACACAAACGCACTACATCATGTGTGTGGTTCTACAAGAAAATATTATATGCGGCTTGATAATGGACATTATAATGGACTCCTAAATGTTTAATTCAGTGCAATGTTTGCTTAATTATGCAATGTAAGTCAGTACATTGCCAGCTACTGTTTTTCAGGAGGCTTAGTAATGGTCCCCTATACTGAAATGTTATGTAGGCTTGTTTTATAGCATGCAAGTGGCACTATTTTACTATTATGTTATTTCTTCATGATGTCATAATTCAAAGGATTCAGTGACATTTAGGTGACACTCTATAGAGGACAACATGTGCCTCCTTTGAAAAGGGTATTCCCCACATGTTGCTTTGGGGTGAATTCTGAAGAAGGCATTTACTTTTCCCATAAATAAGGAGTTTGGAGATGTTATTTAGGCTTGTCAGTAACTACAAAATGATGAATGACCTCAGCGGTCTATGAAAGCCATTGATAGCTGAAGGCCAGTAGCTTGTGAATTCTATACTCTTCTTAGGCACTATACACCAAAAGCCATGGATCAGCCCTGATTCTTCAAGCCAAGACCAATTTAGCCTTCACCAAAGTGTGTATGAATATTTGAAGAGCTCCTCACATCTGATTTTGTGCTTCAGAAGCAACAGACTACATTTCCAAGATTATTTCTGCACTAGTGTAGCAATCCACCAGAACCTCAGCTTAGGACCAGTGGCAGAGCAGCTGCATTAATGCATGATAACCTGCCAGTGTTAAACAAGGAAGGATTGAATGGAATGGAAAAACACTCATTGCCACACAGCTCACTCATACACCCGGGTGCAGCACATTGTGTTGGTTTAATTGCATTTAGATGAGCAAGGAACACCATTTCCAGCAGCTTTTGTTTGTGGAACGGCTGGCAGTGGGTGGTCGTATCAGAACTGCTGCGTAACTCCTTCCCCCTGTCACTGGGCCTTCAGTAAATTACACAGTTCAGCAAACAGCCTTAATTCCAGCTTGATGGATTTTCAGAATGTGTCCTGTAAGCCATAAACTAATTAGATTGTCCTACGGTACATGCCTGCATTTTTTCACTCAACCAATGAGAGCTGGGTTCTGCATTATTATTTTAATAATTAAATAAGCTAAAAAAAAAGACAGATAAAGAGAACCCAAGTAAACAAATGAGACAATGGGAAATTGGTTTCATCCATCTACTTGATATTTAACAAACTGTAGATGGGCACCATCTCTTTTTCTTCTTTTTGATGGATTCTTTAGAGATGGTTGAAACCATGTTTGTGCCATGAGACACTTCCACTAACGTGATGTGAAGATCAGTCCCTGGTCTTTAAATAAAAATAATAAGAACATTATGAAACAGTCAGACATGATGGTTGTAGTGTGGGTGGATGCTTTGGTGCTTCAGGGCCTGGGAGTCTTACCATAACTGATGGAACCATGGAACCAAACCTGCAGGGAATGTCCAGTCATTGGTCTATTATCCATTCGAGCTCAATATTGTAAAATGTGGTAAATGGATAATACATAGTAGTTACTGAATGAATACAATTCACAGAATAAAATTTGAATAATAAAATTTGAGAGATTAAGTGTGGACTCTGTAGTACCGAGCAGTGCATCTGTCTCTTCACCTCAATCGTTTTGTTGTCAGACTGCTCAGCATGTAAAACATAAACAGTCCTTTATCGAAGCGGCGGTGGCTGCAGTGAGTGGATCTGTAAACGCAGCATGTGTGCGTGTGAGCCTGTGCCAGCTCTCTTCTGTAAAGCGCATGACCCGTGAATCAGCTGCCCACATGCTGCGGGAGAGAGCTGGAAGTCCAACCGCTGTCAATCAAAGGGCTCTTCTGGGAGTGGAACTGTCAGTGGTGCCCCCCTTGCCCCCACCCCCACTCACTTCCGCCAGTCCCTGCGATGACTGGCTAACTGCTTTGACCCATATCTGTCTCTCCTGGAAGCAGCCCAGGTCCTCTCCAATCGGCCTAATTATGCCCATGAATTACAGTTGTCTGTTGTGGTGGGAATGGTGCTGGTGTCTGTAAGTGAAGGAGCATGTGATGATGAAGAGCAGGGGACAGAGAGAAAAAGAGGGAGAGACTTTAGCAGGCAGAGAGAAAGAGAAACATAGACTTTAGGATAAAAACTGAAAAATATTTCACAGTATATGCTACATCCTACATTTCTGAGTGACTTCAAGTATCAGGTTATTCATACAGATCCATTTTCCAACTACTGTTGTCCATTTTAAATTGTTTCTCACCATGTGACTTATATAAATGACCTCAGTTCTGATAGGCTGTCATGTATTATCCCTCATTCAAAAGCAGTTCGTACTGAGACACACCTTGCCCTTTCAAACAAAGGGCTAAAATGTTGAATGTGTTTATTCTGTAATATCACAAGAGCAGGGATTTCCCCTTTTTGTAATTTTAGCTGTCATGCATTATGGTCTGTATAATCATAACGTGCTAGTTTCTAGATGGACCAGTTCATAGTATAATATATAATTCACAAGAGCAGTGAATTCAAAATGTACTTTTAGTCCAGTTTATACATAGTAGAGATTCCAGTATGGACTGCGTAGCATGGGAAGACTCTTCAACAGTATTTTTTATTTAGAGAAAAGCAGAAAAATGTGTTTTCCCCTGGTATGGACCCTCATATTTGTAACCACTATAGTAAAGTTAAATGAACTGTTGATTACATAAACAGTACATAAACTGTAACAGACTGTAGGAATGATATCATTGCTGACTCCATAACCAAAGTGAGAGATGCTGCAGAACAAGAAACAATTCATCTTAAATGCAGAATTAACAGCTATGCGGGTCATTTTAAAAATGTACACTTACAGCATTTAGCAGACGCTTTTATCCATTCCCTTCCATTCCCTAACTACAGGGGACAGTCTCCCTGGTGCAACTTGGGGTTAACAGTCTTGCTCAGGAACCCAGTGGTTGTATGCTGAAGGTAATATTCGAACCCATGACCTTTTGGTCCAGAGAAAAGAAACCTACCCACTAGACCACCACAAAATAATGATTAAATTATTTCTCGCAACTTTTTCCCATTTTTATAATCAGCAATATTATAGCACAATAGTTCCAGCCATCCAGTTCATTTAATATGCTGTTTATAGCAACACCAACTGCAGCTCCTCTCACAGATTGCTCCATTGCCCTGGCACACTTAGTATGAAGGTGAGTCTCTATAAACCAAGAGGACATATGCTTGTCATAGCCGAGATGTTTTTTATGATTATCGTCAGGGCCTTTTTCCCGCCCATAATTGATCATTTCATATGTGGCCCTGTCAGAATCCTGATTAACCACCTACGCATCCCACCAAATTAATCATGAATGGGCGAACTTTACATTAATCATTTGAACCCCATGCCGATGCCATTCCTGCACATACAGTAATGAGATAATAATCTCTTAAACAATTAATAACTCCACCATCAGCCCTGCGCGACAAGTCTCCCTCTCTCTCTCTCTCACCCTCCTTCCAGGGCGGACTGTTATTTTAAGCCATGAATGTGGGATGATTGAAGGGTCACAATGAGGGCGTAAATGGGATTTATTAGCTGGGAGAGAGCGGAGGGGGATAATCGGACTGGAGTGCAGGGAGCTGCAGGACGTTGGGTCGTGCGATGCCATTCACACGCTCGCCTTGTTGGAGAGGCATCAATCCTTTTTATCTCTTCTGGATTTGTTATCTCCCTGTTTTGGCTTTGGTAATAAACCTCTGTCACCACTACCGTGATGATAGATCTGAAAAAAGTCAGTCTTTCCATTTCAGCCTTCAAGGTGCTTCAGTGGAGTTACATATGATGGCAGCACATAAAGAGAGGAGAGGAATTATGGCAGCTTGCTTTTGGAATGCACCCTTGTTCAGAGCCCTGGAAGTATCCTGCATGAAAAAGATGCAGCACAGTTGCTGAAACTGGTAGAAGCCTGAACCCGCACCACCAGGCTAATGTCTGGGGAACCTTTTTTTTTTTTTTTTTTTAGATTCAAGCAAAGTGTAAAGTGGCCATGTTTTGTAATGCACACATTTCCTCATACACACACCACAGCACAGTGTGAAATTGTTCTCTGCATTTAACCCGAGTGAAGCAGTGGGCAGCCAATGATGCAGCCCAGGTAAAAGGAGGGTACTTTGCTCAAGGGTACCTCAGTGGTGCCACTGGCATTCTTGGGATTCAAGCTCACAACATTTTGATTGCAGGGGCAATTCCTCAATTTCCTAGTGCACTCTTGAAAATAAAGGTACCAAAAAGTTTGGAATAGTGTCATCAAAGAACCTCAAAAGAGATTTAAAGCATAGTCCAAAGAATTGATAAGCATGTGAAGGACCTTCAAATGTACTTGTTCTTTGAGAGGAACCAAAGAACAAAATTTTTTGTAAATCTGAATGTGGAGAACATTTTATCCTTCATAGAAAAGTCTCTTTACTATTGTGTATGTCCCTCATTTACATTGTATTGTTTTCTTTATTTTGTTCAAAAGGTTATTACATTAAATGACATTACAGTTAAGGACATTTGTCCCTTCTCCTGTAGTGCCCCCATTTTGAAGATGTGAAGGTGTGTTATGAGAGTAACGATCTTAAAGAAAAGAAAGAGAACATGCTCATTTGTATTTACACATTCTGAAATCCTGGGTTTCCCCAAACTTTTGACAGGCAGGATACTGACTCAGGAGCAGCAAGATGGCATTATGTTTCAGGGTGTAGAAACGAGCACTAGCACTTTCGGAGAAATCGGCCCCCTGCCATGCAGCCTCTGTCTTAGATTACAGGTTAGTGCTGTGGTGTGTTTTACGCCTCTACTGTGTCCTGAGACTCTTCTCGCAAACATACACCTGCCAGCTTTAATTCAGAAGAGCTGGCACTCTCTGGACTTAACACAGCGACAGACAAGCGGCTAATCATGTTCCTCTCCCGCCCTCCACACACAAACACACACACACAAACACACACACACACACACACGCACACACATTCACACACACACACATACACACACACACACACACGCAAACACACACACACACACACACACACACACAAAGCGCCCCATCACACTGGGCCCTGGCACTCTAAAAATGCTCACACTGGTTCATTGTAAATGATTAATCTGAAGTGGATTATTTTTCTCACCCAAAGCCGGAGATTATTTGGCAGAGTCAGACAATGGCAGGAGATCAAAGCAGGACAAGGTTCTTTGAAGGCCTCTGTCAATAATGACAGCTCTTGTGGAAATCTGGCGAGAGCAGATGCTGAGGATGCTGGGTGTATGCTCGACTTGCTCAGCGAAGCGTCTGTATCTGTGTAATAACCTCTGATTAAATAAAGAAAAATAAAAAAGGGCCTGAATATTATTTCAGTCTTAGAAAAACAATTGTGTAAAAAACATAATGTAGTGTTTCAACTGAGAGTCGTGGAATTGGAACACTGTGACTAGAGTAGAACATTTTAGACTCTGTGAATAGGGTAGAACATTCTAGAACATTGTGAATAGGGTAGAACATTCTAGAACATTGTGAAAAGAGTGAAACATTAAAGCGTCAGACAGATCGTTGTACAGCATAAAGAAAGAGAAGACTCTAGAACAGAGAACATGTGAACTGGGAAAATATAACAAGGTTGTATTAATTAACTTTTTTGTAGGAAAGCTTTCATAACATTTGCACAGGTGCATTCATATAAAATGTACCAAAATGGCTGTTTAAATGATGGTATGTCTCTCTGTAAGAAACTAGAGATGTGAAGTTCCATTAAAGAAAGACAAATTTACTAAGACTAACAGTTGCTAACTAGCAGGACTGAATCTTAGCTGGAGATTTGATGGCCCACTGCAGTCAGGATTGTTCACGATTCTGCATGCATAATCAACTGAAATCTGTTGGACTCAAAAACCAATACATTTCCCACTCCTAGAAGCATTCCAGCCATTTTTTATTTTGCTAATAGAAGCTATTCATAACTGTCACCAGCAAACATTTCCTGCATTGTTGAGGTTCATGTCTTAAGAGTCTGTACTTGAATCAGAGTGTAGAAATCCAGCCATTCAATACAAAATGACCTGAAGTGGCTTTCTAAACATAAGAGCTAACAATAATGAATGGAGTGCCTCTTTTAATGGATCAAAGCAAAATTAATTCCATGCCGTGTGACCATACTAGTTTTCCTCTAGCTAAACTATATGGACTATTAACAATATTTATATGTTCCCGCTTGCTCAGACCCAAACCAAATATCCAAAGCATCCTACATGCTTAGGATTTACAAAGTCTAGTTATCTGCCAAGCAGATGGAAAGTCTTTTCTTCTCTGTCTCTAAAGCACCATGAAGGACACACTGCAGGTCCAAAAACTGATGCTATCACCACATGCTGGGACATTCTTCTTTTTTTGGAGAAAGCATCATCCCCTTAAGCCAGGCTGATTTGTGGGGGTCTTCTAAAATGTTTATTCACACTATTAAATAGCATCACTGAAAAAATGGTTCTTTAATGACATCACTGGAAAAAAGAAACATTTGTAGTTTTAATGTATTCATTTGCAAAATTGTTATTTTAAGAACCATCCATTAAAAGTTTCTTTAGGGAGCCAAAAAGTAAGTGTGTGTGTGTGTGTGTGTGTGTGTGTGTGTGTGTGTGTGTGTGTGTGTGTGTGTGTGTGTGTGTGTG
>JBBPDC010000129.1:24724849-24740176 GCA_037974485.1 Hemigrammopetersius urotaenia
TAAATCAGATAAGATATGAAATGACAGTGAATGTTCTGAAATATGACATTGGATATGTTATGGGGTCCTGTTTCAGTTCATTATAGTAATGTTATGAGGGGCGTGGGGGCATGTTCTGATTTAGGACTCGAAGTCTCTCTGTTTTGGCCCTGATTGCAGAAGCTGAAACAGTCTGTTACTGGGGTGGGACGAGTCCTTCAATGTCTGGACCAACATCTCCTGGTGTAAATGTCCTGCAGGGAAGGGAGGACAGTCCTGCAGCAGCGTTCTGCTGCACGGATCACTCTCTGGAGAGCTTTACGGTCACACAGGACCGTTATGTGTACAAAAGCCTGCTAATGCATTATTTTCATCACAGTTACTATCTGAAGAAAAGAATATATAAAATAAAATTATTTCATTCTTTTATTAACATTATTAATATTATTTTATTAATATATATTATAAAATTCTAATTCTATTGTGTCTGCAATTCTATTGTGTCTGCATGCATTCTTTGAAGAAGTCCTCTTGCATGCATTTCAAAGTGGTCCAGTGGTGTGACACAAGACTTTCTGCCTGCAGTTGCTAAGGTCACTCTTATCAGTATTGTTGGAGATAGCAAGATATCCTTTAAGATTAAAGCCTTTAAAATAAATAGCCTTTGCACAATATCCATCAAGTTAAATCACACAAATTAAGTCGTACAGTTAAGTCATACAAATTGGTTTTAGGATTTTGGACGTAAAGGAACGTCGAGTATTAAAATGAGTAAGGAACTATCATAAATATCACTAAGAGGGTCCTACATTATCTATTAGGCCCATTAAGTCTGGCTTAGTTCATTTCTGTCATTAGCGTGGCTGGGTCACACTGCTGACATTCATATCCCTGCATTACTCAGCTTGCCACAGCAAATAAACCTACAATCCAGTGCACTCTGTTAGTATTCTCCCTCCGTAGAGGTGTTTAGATGTCTTGATAGGCTCTTAATACCCGTTAATATCTTTAGAAGCCACCTCCATTTGAAGCCCATAACATTTCACCAGAGGCCTTCGAGGTCATATTAAATAGATTAAATTCCCGAAATCACATCATTGATATTCAGAAAGGCTGATGCCACTGTGCTCTCATTTGTCAAAATGATTATTGTTCTGAATTAAGACAGAACTTTCATGATGACGCAATGCAAATGAGAAAAAGAAAAAAGAAAAATATGTAGGATCCCATTTTTTACCGCCTATAGGAGCATTAAGGGTACAACTGATGTTTCTGAACTAAAAGTTGATTTATCAAGAGTGGCGGGCTGTCAGGCACTGAGATGATGAGATCTATACTTAATCATTTTCCGCAGTAATGAGCCTTCTTCTGAGACTACATGTGACAGTAAAGGTTGCACACACAAACAAGGCCTTAGATATATTAGGGTTTAACTAGAACATTCTGTTTGGTGAACGATTTTCATGGGAACACTGTTGTTCCATCAACCAACCAATAACTGCTCCATTTCAGTCTCCTCCACACAGCCCCAAAATATTGTACTATTTCAGCTGGATGTGTTATTTATGTTACTCCTTTTAACTATCAGCAATCTTATTTCTAGTCCTTTGATACTCATTTAATGAATAACAGCATGCAATTAGTTCTGTATATTCTTAACAAAAGAGCGTCTATACAATATCAGCTATATGGTTGGGTTATATGGCTTGTAAATATAGCAAACCACTGTTTACTGCTGTACAGTCCTTGAAAGAACCATATGCATCAGGTTTTTACATCTAAACATGTAATGAACCATTTATGCATTCAGATGGTCAAGGCTCTACATATAATTGTTAACCTTACTTTTGACAAATCCCTTTTAAAAGATGTACTCTATGATCCAGTTCTCTTTATTTTCTCCTCAATTTGGTCATAGGCAAGTCTCTACTCATCTGATAATGCTACCAATGCTGGGAAGGTGAAGGCAAGGATATGCTTGTCCCAAAAAATTTTCAAACTGCCACTGACAACAGACAGCCCAACATGCTTGGAGGAAAACACCTGTACTCACACTGGCTTTCATCACTCTGGAACAAATAAAGAGAAGAATGCACATCCAGAGAGTTGGGTGCAGGGTGGTGGTGGTGGCCTAGTGGGTAGAATATTTGCCTCTGGAACGAGAGGTCATAGTTCAACTCCTACCTTTAGCACCATCACTGGGTTCCTGAGCAAGACCCTGAACCCCAAGGGGACTGTCCCCTGTAGTTAGGGAATGCGAGTCACTTTGGATAAAAGCATCTGCTAAATGCTGTTTATGTAAATGAGAGCCAGGCCATTAATGCTCTCTTTAATTTTCAACTACAGCACAGCCAGTGATCAAATTTGCATCTCCTTATGATTTGGCCAGTATCCGTCTTTATAACTTTTAAGGTCAGTCTGAGAACGTCCTTAAAAACGTCATTTTGTTAGCTGGGTAGACAATATGAAACAGGTAGTTAAATGTAAAAGAGTAGTGCAAATGAGGATGGCCTTGAGTAAATTAACTGTGCATATTATCCATAAACCATAAAAGCGATCCAGCATGTTTCAAGTGATATGTAGGCCATTACAGAGCGCAGCATTATAATAGATTATATTGGCAAATTAATGACCTGTCCTTGAGAGGTAAATGCAGTCACTCCAGAGAAAAGCTTGTTTAAATACAGAGGCTTGAGCACACAATTGTTCGATGTAGTGAATCTTTTCTATTGTTAGATGGTGTGTTCTTTTTTGTTTCTAAAATGATTATCTATTTCTAACATTGATCCTTAAACTGTAACATCTTCTTCTTGGTGTGTCCTGTATTAAACACCAATGTTCCTGCACCAATGATATAGCTGAACTTCAATTTCAGACCCCTCCCCCCTAA
The DNA here is from genome assembly GCA_037974485.1 of Hemigrammopetersius urotaenia. NCBI lineage: Eukaryota > Metazoa > Chordata > Actinopteri > Characiformes > Alestidae > Hemigrammopetersius > Hemigrammopetersius urotaenia. Next base: position 24,727,719 of record JBBPDC010000129.1, read on the forward strand.
ACATAATTGAAACTAGTAATTCAGCTTTTCCCTTACAATGCCTACAGCATAAGAACTACAGGAACTGATTGCAGGGAGTCAACACAGGGACAAGTGGAACAATTGCATCTCACCATGCCTGCGAAGCATCGCGAAGCACCACGGATGGCACTGCCGGTAGTTGCTTTCACATTGAGCACAATGGAGTTCAAGTGGTGGGTGCCCCGCTGAGAGGGAACTGTGCTAACACAGGGACAGACAGTGAATTTCCGTCCCAAAATAATGATTCACACACCACCCACTTCAAAATGTGCTTCAGACTGCCGCTTTGCTTTCTAAGAGGAGAGACTCATTTAATGTCTTTTTCTTGCATCAGTTTTCGAACAACCTCCACTCATACTTGCAAAAGCCTGGAAAATACATCTAGGTCAAGCATGAAAAGGTATTCAAACAGTCTGAATTATTGGCACCCTTCATTAATATGAGCTGAAATCAATATATTAAATGAATTCCACAAGCAGTAAGTGATAGTTTGGCCTTGAACAAGTAGGTAAGCTGCATATTTAATTGTTTTACTGTTTTGGGACAAAAGTATTATCTTCCGCAACACAGTTTTCAGAACATAGATACTGGCACCCCTATTATTAATATTTGGTGAAGCCTTCCCTAGAGAGAATAACAACATAATGGTTTCAATAACAACACTTTCAATAATGGTGATCAATTACAACTTGGAAACATATCCCTGCAGATATCTGAAGAGTCACCTGAAAAGTACTGAAACATCTGATATTTAATGGCTGAGACTTCTGTGTAATTTTCTGTAAAATGTTTTCTCCTTTTTTATGCCAAAATTTGTAAAATGCACTTAATGGTTGTTTTGACTACAATCGGAATATTTGGCAATCTACAGAAACCATAGACATCTCAAAAACAGCTCACATATTTCACAATATTTGATCACTTGGGTTTAACTTGGACAGTGCAGTGCAAAGAGAAGTAACTGATGTAAGTAAAATCAAGGCTATTGATGTCAAATATTTATTTTTCAACTGCTCCAAAAACCTAAAGAGAAAGTGAGAGTAATAGAGCAATGCCTTTTAAAGGAATACATAATGCTGTGCAAAGGTCTTGAGCCAACCCTCATTTCTTTTTATGGCTGTCAAACTGTCTTATATTTGGCATATTGAGTAGATTAAATTGAAGAAATGGGAGCAAATGTTTTATTGCAAAAGTTTGCAATGTGCCTAAAGATACAAGGTGCCTAGATAAAGGTGTTCCAACCACTCAGCATTCAGCACCACCAGTATACTGATCACTGCCTGATCATCTGGAATCATCTGCACCTGTTCCTTCACTGGTTCAGGTCTTAAGTTAGATGGCGTTGTTATTTTTCATACTTAGATCACTGCATGGCTGAAACTTTTCAGATACATTGACTGGACTGACAACTTCGCAAGTTTTTCATAAAGCCTGGAGAACTTTTCCATCAGACTGTGATAAAAAAAATACTGGCTCTTTGGAAGCAACATATGAAGAAATGAGGGGTGGCTCAAGACTTTTGCACAATAGTGATTAAAAATGTTTGCACAGGACAGTGTAATGGTTGGGCCATCTCAGTTGCACACACAATGGAGCCAGTCACCTGAGTATTAGGGGCCTGACGGCTCAGGACGGACAAGGGTATGAGTGAGTATGTGTGTGCGAATGGTCATGGGCTATGAGGCAAACCAGTCTGAGATCACGTTTAATGAGATGAAGGCTGGGTTGTCTGGTGCTCATGACGTGTCCAGCTGAATGAGTTTTCTCAGAGATGAGTCGTGTGAATGAGGTCGTGTGAATGAGATTGGTGGAGAGTGAATGAGTGTTAGTAGAAAAGCCAGTCGATTCCCGGATTCTGCGGGGGAACACAATCACATACCTGGGTGAGAGTGAAGAGAGAGGAGTCTCCAGTAAGACTGTGTAAAGAAACCATATCGCCCGTGTGGAGCTCCTGTGGGAAGGGGTTCGTAGCTAAAACCAGAAACTGCATTGACCTATGTTTCCTTCATTCTCTGTGTGCTTCCTACAGACCAGCCCAAGGCATCCAAAGAGAGCAGAGCCACAGAAACGCTGAGTGTTAAGAGATGGGACTAGTGAGTAAGGCTGAGAGTCTGTGGGAAAAGTAGCAGCCGGAGGACGGTCCTCCACCGAGCAGAGGCTCACAAAGGGGCTGCGAGTGTTGGACGATCCCGTACAGCATGTGGATGATTTGAGTTCTGTATAAAATAAAGACTTTCGGTTATTTTCCTTAACTCCTCTTTGTGGCACCATGACAGACAGTGCTTGTGCAAAAAGCTCATACACAAACAGATTGTCAGATGTTAAACTGTCTAAATACATAACTATATATGTGTAAATGTATTAATATCAATAAAAATATATGTATTCATAATCATGAAAAATATTTAAATATTTTTAATTTAAAATGGATAGGAAAACTAATTCTGCCCCACAAATTAATTTACATGAAAAGAACTTCCAAGTCTAGACAAAAATTGCTTAAGCTTGCAAAGCACAAGAGAAAGAACTGTCTGGCCAAATCAGAGGCACATAGGAGCCTCTTTTAGCAGTTGGTTCCAGCGATCAATTAGCTAACATAAATAAGAAACATGAAACTTTTATTACATATCAGAGCACACGACTAAAACTGGTGGCCTGGTGATTAGGGTGTTGCCCTGTGACAGGAAAGTTGTGGGTTTGAATTCTCGGACTGCCAGTAGCTCCACTGAGGTACCCTTGAGCAAGGTCCCGTCCACACACACTGGTCCTGGGGTCTGTGTCATTGACTGCCCACTGCTTCACCTGACGAATGGGTTAAATGCAGAAAAAGAATGTCACATTGTGGTGTCTTCACATAGGACTGTGGTCCACTTTCCTTTACTTAATTATAGTCTTTCTTTGTTTTTATTGACCAATTTCTTTTTCAGATTAGGCCAATAATGAAGGTAGGGAAAGGTATATTCTTAAACCATGTTGAGATACAGGTGTTAGAGATTGCAGCCAGCTCCCTTATTTATGGATAGAAAGTAATAATGCCCATAACTTTATAAATAGGAGGAGAGTTATGGTTATGGGATAAAGAGAAAACAATACAAAATGTAAGGATAAAACATATGCACAGTCGTCTTAAAGTTAGTAACAAAAGAAGCACAATAGTATTGCAAATGGGTTGCAGCTGAGATGGAGGCAGCCTAAAATGAGTGAGCAAGTGAGCAAGTGAGTGAATGATTGCTGCTGCTGGAAGGGCAGTAATGAGGGTCAGGTGTGGGTCACAATTTGGCAGCACCGGCTGGACACTTGCCACTAAAATACAGAAAAAAAATGACTACATTCACGTGTTCCTAGAAAAATCTGACTTTTCATTTGGCATGTCATAGGAAATAGAAGTCATTTGCTGGGTTGAAATTACCGTTCCATGACTCTTCACACACCGAAATATGGGTTCTGCTTTGGTGACGGACAACTGCAAGGTGCCGTAAAAAAGAGGGAAAGTTACAAGGCACATTGTTAGTAACTTATAAAATTGGGCCACTGCTGTCACATCAAAACCTAGCTCTGCTTTTTCATACACTATTTCAGAATGACAGCTGTCCAATAGAAATGGTCCCATATTACTTGTCATATGAATGTCCACTTAAGAACTGCATGTTTTTTCTTTTGTATATATTTCTTTAGTATATATCTCTCTCTTTTTGCACATCTCTTTTCACATAACAGATATTTAACTGATAGAATGGAAACTGTTTTAATATAATAGAATAAAATATTCTTATCTATCTGAAAGACCTCTAAAATAAGCAAATTATATCTGCTGTGATTAGTGAATTGACAGTTAATTTTGATAACAAAACTTAAAGGAAATATAACACGTACCCTTACCATGATGTTTTTTTTTTACTACAAAGACTTTGTCCTTGTTTACCATGTGTCTATGTGCCATGTGGATTTATTTGCCCACTTGTTTTTCTGTTCACTTGTTTTGTTCTTGCCCCTCCCCCATCCAAGTGTTTCTGTTTGTATAGTTGGTATGTATACCCCTGTGTTTCAGTCTATGTGGAATGTCCATCACTGTTAACCTTTCTAAACTGTTATGCCTTGCTTATGTCTTTGTACAGTATCTATCTGGGATTATCTTGAGTTTTGACTCTGGACTTTGTTAAAGTTTGAGTTTTTGTTTTTGTTTTCTATTAATTTGAGATTTTTGCACATACCTTCTATCTCAAACCCATCTTTATAGAATGTTATTTATTTTCACAAAATAGGACTGTGCATTACAATAACACGGCACGAATTAAAAAGTTTAGAGCCTACCCTTCAGCTTCTGAGAAATTCTGAGTTCTGAGAATGTAAAACAGAACTAGGTGTTAATGACTGGATCTGTCTAACATTTTACAGACATATATCAAGAATCTGAAGGTAGAGTTGGTGAAACACAACTCACTCCTGCAAATGCGGACTGATGGACAGGTCATGATGATGTTGAAGTTCTGCTGTCAGACCAGATACAGTAACACAGCTGTGACCTTTTCTTCCCCTTTAAACTCCCGTAAGCCCTCACGGCGCATGGTGTAAGAGAGCTGTTAGCATGGCCAAACTGTCACCGTGTGCCCTTTCTGAAGCCTGTTGACACGTGAAAGTCTCTGACAGGACAACGTCTTCACAAGGCTGCTAAATGAATGTAAAAAATCCATACTTCATGAGCCACACTCTCGTCAATAGCGTCTGACATTTATTGCAGGCTCCGGACGGAGTGGCGTTCTTTTCGAGGATGGAGTTAGTGTTCATCCAAGATTTTAAATCAATAGAGGCAGGAAGATTGCTCAGCAAGCGATGACAGGACATCTTTGCTGTGGCAACAGGTGCAGCTATGGAGTGGCAACATCCTAACTGCTCATTTCCTGTCTATGAACTCGGTGAGAGAGTATAGACTTCGCAAACAAACATCAGAACATCAGAACATGGTCACAATATTAGAAACACCTTGTTTGTCCGTTACTGGCTACCCTACAGGGCCACTATTTCAGTGTACAGTTACATCATCCAGCCCTGTGTTGCTGTTGCCACACAATTTCTCATCCCCCCACAACCCATTGCATGACTGGCCAGTTGTTCTGACCACAGGGACACATGAGATACTATTTGGGTGGTAGACCATTCACAGCTTTGTGGAGTGCATGGTGGAATGTGTGTGCCAGGTACAGTAGCGTTGCTGAGATTTTTAAACCTCAGTCTCACTGCTGGCTTGAAATTGGTCCACCAACCAAAAATATCCAGCCAAGAGTGGCTCAGAAACTGACCAAATACAAAGACCTAGAGGATAACTAACGCAAACTTTTAAGTATCTATCTGCACAGCAAAATGCAGTCATAGTTTCTAATAAAAGTGTATATACAGATTGCATCACCCAAAGAACATATGCAAAAAACATTATTGAAATTGTTTTCTTTTTTCAAAGGAAACGTATCTAGCTTTTACTTTGGTTAAATTAAAATAAGAACTTGATGACACACAAATGTTTTTATTTAATATATCAATCCATTCATCAGTTACCCAATAATTTCAAACAATGATAAAGTACAACCTTCAAAATGTGTTAGTTAGCCAAGCATTGCTAGTTAGATGATTTATAATGTTTGAATAACTGAATTTAATTTTTATTTTAGTATTTGTAGACAAACACATCTCACAGTTGGATCACAGTAGGGTGGAGGTAGCTCAGTGGGTAGGATACTTGCCTCCGGACCAAGAGGTCGCAGGTCAAATCCTACCTCCAGCATACCACCTCTGGGTCCCTGAGCAAGACCCTTAACCCCAAATTGCTCCAGGGAGACTGTCCCCTGTAGTTACGGAATGGAAGTCGCTTTGGATAAAAGCGTCTGCTAAATGCCATAAATGAAATAAATGAAATGAAATCAACAAATCTAAACTTGAGTATTGCAATGATGTCTCATATCTGAAGCAAATTCTAAGCAGCAACATGGACCAGGTCATTCAGACGAAAAAATATAGGAAATGACTTTTTTCATAGAAATGACTTTTTGATAAATATAAAAACAGTTCAGGGCAAAATCCTGTACATTTTCATATAGAAGGTTTATCTTTTTACACAAAAAAATGTGGAACTGGGCTTCATTTTTTGTCAAGGGGACAACTAGCTAAATTTAATCTGTCAGTAAACCTTTATGTGAAAATCAGTGGTTGCCCACAATACTACAAGTCAATTGCACATTGAAAATGACCACCAGCATATCCCACCCTACAAAGAGTACATTTGAAAATCTCCAAACAGAAATATGTTTTTGGGATTTGCAATAGTTGGTTTTATGTGATGTGGAGTTGACCAAAGCCTGAGAGAAATTACAGTAAGAAAAAACCCTTGATGTATATGCCAAATAAAGTGATTCCTTATAGACCTGCATTTTCATATTCCGACTCTTTCATGTGCACTACATTTTCCCTTTTTGGGGTGTAACTTGCATTTCAGTTGAATCTGATTTCACGCATATTAATCACACAGAAGATTGCTATTAAGCGCATGATAGCGGGGGGCTGATCAAACCTCGACTGCGTGCTCTTTCTGAAAACACAGTCCAATAATGCGCAACTTTTGACATCCCATTCTGAATTCAAAATCAGCCTTGTGGCCAAGTGGCTTGTTCTTATTCATAGCGCTCCATCAGCCTCTCGAATTCTCATCACAGCGCAGCCTCTGATTAGCTGCTATGGAATGTTTATTAGAAGAGTGGGCTCTGTTCTCTGAAAACAAACAAATCTCATTAAAGCAGCGGCCCTTAAGTCATGGGCCATGGCATTAGCCTTAGTTTCGTACTGATTATTCACTAATATTACATCATTTATTCTAATCAAGGATTTTCAATTACTGGGTTTCATTTCAATTTATCATTTTCCTTAATATAATTTTAGAAACACTCAGAATCTCTGCAGTGCATCTGAATGAGTCTTCGAGTCTCTGGATGCATCTTCATAATATTCATCCCACAAGGTTTTATTACAAAACATTTTTTGTGAACTTAGCACATACAAAGCTGCAATGCAATGACACCTGTCAGAATATCACGGCGCACCTTGTGCACTGCGTGGAGAAGTATTCCTATTAGTAACCATTTGTTATCATGGGCTTTGTTTACTTCAAAAGCTCCACACATAACTGCATTACTTAATCATCAGCTTAATTGTTTGGTGAGTTGGGCTGCTGAGTGCAGAAATCAGAACCCAGAGGTAGAGCTGGGGGATACTGATATAATTACGCATCACAGTATTTTCCTAATATCGTGCTGTGAGATGATTAAGGTTTTCATTGGCAATCAATGAACCAGTGTTTTATAAAGAAACACAAAACTTCTGTCATACTTTATTTCTATAGGTCTGAAGATTTATAGACACAGAATTTAGTTTCAACCTGATGCCAGCACATCTAATGTGAAATGTAGGTAAGAGGTCATTCAGTAGAAGAAATATTGTTAGAGATGACTTTTTGATAAAGACAAATATCCTGTACTATGTTAACTGACATTTAAGTCATATAAAAATGTTTATGTTCATATTATACGTTTGTAGTATTATTATTATTTTTCCAACACAAAAATGTGGAACTGAATATCTCAAGAATTGCAGAAGCAAAAATATTAAAACTGAGTCAAAATTATGTAGGAGATCTATCATTTTGACTCCCTTTGTGCAGGTTTGGGTTCTAATTCTTCAGAACCTATGGCTAAGAAAGATGGAAAGGACATTGGTAATGCCCACAAATAAGATTTTGGATACATGAAATATTTTGTAATGTTATTTGTCACAATAACAATACATTTCATCTTATACCTCACAGTGGCATACTGTTGCCTCACACCTACAGGGTTGGGGGTTCGAACCTGGGTATTGGAGGTTTCCTCCAAGGTCTCCGGATTCTCCCACAGTCCAAAGAATTGAGGATTCTAAATGAGTAAACGGTGTGTGTGTGTGTGTGTGTGTGTGTGCACCCTGCAGTGGGCTGGCACCCCACCCAGGGTCCCTGCCTTGCACCTGTAGAACCTGGGAGAGGCTCTGCAACCCTAGTAAGGATTAAGCAGTTACAGAAAATGAGTACCTACACCTAACTTACTGTTCAGTTATAGACACTTGTTAAAGAAATTGTGTCTCAAAAGCATCTGCACAAAATAAAGTACAGCTTACAAACATGGTTAGAAATACAGCAAAAGGTAAAACTGCCCCCCACCCCCACCCCTTAAAAATACAGATATAAAAAATCCCTTGCAAATTAACTTAATCTAAAAAAAATCAACATCTTAATGTAATAAATGCGGCTAAATGTCTGTGGAAAGCTGCTACAATAATGTTTTATAATGAAGAGCATTCTGAACTTTCCACTTAAAAAACAAAGGACAGAAACATTTCCCAGTTGTCACGAGTGAGGGGTCTAGCCCCCTTCAAACGTGCGCTCCCTCTCGGCACAAACGGGACCGGAGACTCAGATTCCATGCTGTGATACTTTATTTCGTGAAAACAGAAAATAAACCTGGCGCTGTGGCCGAAAGAAAAACAGATACAGCTTCAGCAAAAACGTGCACTAAAATGAGGTGATGGACGGATAGTGAGAACTAAAACAGACAGGGCTTAAGTATAAAAAGAAATCAATGGGCAACACAAGACAGCTGGGAACCAAGGAGTACATAAACAGAAAACAGCTGCGAACAGAGGACAGGTGACGAATGAACAGAACCAAAGCAAACAGACATGTCAAAATAAAAGAACCTAAACACACAGAACAGAGGACAGGGCTAAACTAGAACAAAAGCAACAAAAAAGCAGTGGCCTTCACCGGCCACTGGCCGTATCGTGACACCAGTTTGCTCTTTGGGATTAAATAGGAGCATTCTTGAAAACAGTGATGACTTTACATGTTTCATCACACCCCCATGTTGTGATGTAGAAAATGGTGTTAACATTCTGTCAATAAAAAGTATTGTTTCTCCCCTGCCTACACAAAACACGTCTTATACATTATAAAATAAGATATTATTAAATAAGATATATGGGAATCAATGCATCTTTTTCACCATGGATAGAGACAATATGGGCTACTCAGAAGATTTAAGTAACCTTACTGCAGAAGATAAAAGCAATTGTTGAAACTGGTTGTTTTCATTTTAAAGGACCTACAGTGCCTCTCAGAAAGAAGTAATTGAAAGAGATGGTAAGCTGGATGAAAGGAATGTGAAGTTTTGCTCATGCACTCTTAAGGCTGCACTGAATATAAACAGAATCAACTGAAGGAGGAGGTCTTCCAATTACCTTTGAAACTTCATTTACAGTGACACCAAATAGGGACCCTACCCAGAGTTGTAAACACGAGCTAGGCAGAAACTACATTTCAAGAAAGGACAACTTCCTATTTATTTGCTAATGCTTTCTTAACTCCTTAAAATTCCAGGAATAATTACACCTAAGGCCTATTATTCACTAACCTATAAAAAGTTATTGACTAATGCCTGAGTTATCAGTAAGTTCTTGAAGTGTGTAATAAAAGTTTGGACACGTTGGCAGGCAGGGCACAGCTATTCTGTGCATTTGAAACAGTCTGAAGCCTCCAGTAAGTGACAATCCACTTAAATACATATTTATTATCCAGCAACATATCAGTTTTGTTGTTTAACATGAATACTAGTGAGCTCATACTGGTAGGTCAAATATGAAGTATTGTATCAAAGAGAAATACACCTATTATGTGCTGGTTTGTTACTCTTTAATTCACTGTAGCTCCAATACCTGCCGACAGTAGATGAGAGACAGATATATTCATGGAATAGTGTCATTTGTTTTTGTTCTGACAATCTCAGAAGTCTTTGAATTGCATTCTTCGGGGAGGGTCACGGAATTTTTGACCGGACTTCATACAAACCAGCACAGAGCTGTGGATCATATATTCTGTATTTTCTGAATCAGTGGAGCTGTGCACAGTAGCATTCCTGATGTGCTCATCTGCTTCTCACTGATTCTCAGCATGCGAGGTCAGGGAAGGGTCCATTTTTCCAGTCGTTACTTCACAAAGGTTAGCCGAGTGCCAAACATTCATGTCAACTGCTTTGTATTCACTCTTTTGGCATGCAAAAGGACTCTGAGCTTTGCATAGTAAAGGCCGTCATCTCTATTCCCTTCATCTATAAATTCGAATTCCCACACTATATGCTCATGCATTCACCCCCGCATGCCAGCCATCTGTCCAGTACACGTACACAAACATCTGTCTGAGGCCATTCAGGGGTAGGTTGGCTATGGTTTTGAATTTTTTAACAGCATTATGTCATGTTTGTATTATTGCTTTGTGTTTTATGCGGGGTGCTTTGTTTGGTGTGGAAAACTTTTCTAGAATAGTGAAGGCTATTAAACCCGTAAAGGAGGAACCTATTGATTTGGAATGGGATGTCCAACAAGCATATATAGATGTGATGGCCAAGTGTCCACAGACTTTGGCAATATAGTATATATGCAGATATGATCCAGATATGAAACACACAGGCTCCAGGAATGACATACACTTTATGTACAAAAGTATTGGGATAGGCCCCTTATTTCCAGTGAAGTGCAATCAAGACATTTTGGACAATGCCATGCTACCAATGTTTTGGTCCCAGTTTGGGAAAGAAACTACTCCAGCTACTCCAGCATGACTGCGCCCGAGTTCACAAAGCAAGGTCCATAAAGACATGGTTGGAAGGACATGATTGGGCCTTACAGAGCCCTGACCTCAATCCCATCCAACACCTTTGAGATGAACTGGAACAGAGATTGGGAGCCAGGGCTTCTAGTCCAACAACAGTGCCTGAGCTCATAAATGCTCTACAGAATGAATGAACACAAATTCCCACCGAAACTCTCCAAAATCTTTTGGAAAGCCTTCTAAGAACAGGGTTGCCGCGGGGTTGTAAAAGGTAGTAAAAGGTAGTAAATTAAACTGGGCCAAATTAAGGCCTGTAAAAAGTAGTAAAAAGTAGTAAACGTCATCTGATGAAGTAGTACATTTTCGAGCCCCCATCCAACTGGGCCTATGTGTTTTTCGATTTTTTAAACTTACGTGCATCTCCTTAAATTATTAAACTTGCTTGAATTTATTTTTATGTTGCGAGTAGGACCTGAGTGATAGAAAGCGAGTTTGCTAATAGTGTATTTCAGATCTAGGCAAATGCAAGTTTTCAGACCTCTGGCCTGGCGTTTAAAGGACTGGCTTAGGCAAGTACAGATATACATCTCTCTTTCGCTCTCTCTCTCTCATTGTCGCTCTCTCTACGTATCTCACTCGCTCTCTCTTTCTCTTGTTGTCGCTCTCTCTCTACGTGTCTCGCTCGCTTGCTCTCTCCCTCGTTGTTGCTCTCTCTCTACCTCTCTCGCTCGCTGTCTCTACCTGTCTCTCACTCTCTCTCGATCTGTGTGTGTGCGCTGGCCTGTTTTTGTGTCCAGTGTTGAAGTTAATATATTTGTTCGTAAGTTATTTGTTAATGAATTGCTGTTATTATAGTGTAAAATTGCACTTTACCTGAGAACCAAAGAAAAAAGTCTTACAATTTATTTTCTGTATAATTTCCTCTATTTGGGTCTAAAAAACACCTTACAATTTAAATTTCTTTGAATTGTTTTTTTTATTTAATTTTCCAGCATGTCCACTGTTGAGGACAACAGGACGATTTCCCTGTGAAAATAGACCTGAATTTCGAAAATAAAAAATGTGATATTAACCCAAGAACACATTCAATTTGATCAAAACAATAATATTCTGTATCTCTTCTGTTGCTTGCAAGGACAACAAAACCTGTATTTTAGGTCAGCAGTGAATTATAAGTCACAGAACATCCTCTGGATAGTTTAACTGAGATAGTCCTGGTTTTATTTTAGGTTAAAAAGAGGAACATCTTGCATTTGGTGCTCCTCATGTATATCTTGCCATTGCAGTCCTTGTTCCCATGCAAACCCTCACAGGACCATCACTGGAAAGCCCAGGATATCCTCTACAGAACGCTATAGGGCTTGATGGGGATCTCCAAATATTTAAGGAAGATACAGGTGAACAAAATGTCCACTATGAAGGACATAAATGAATGGGCCGGGTCTCAGGAGGTTATTATTAGCTAGTTTCCTCCTCTTTTTTTTCAAGGCCCTAATTGAACCATTTGTTTCAAATTCCAATGTGTAGCTGTTCATTTTAAAGGTCCAGTCTGTCTTTTAACTGTTATACATATATATTTTTTACATATTGAGTATAACCTATGGACCAAGGCCTGTTGTGACATCTTGAGTAATCCAACTCTTATGGTAGAGCTCCTGTGTACTTAAATATAGCTCACTCGCTTGCCCTAACACACACACACACACACACACACACACACACACACACACACACACACACACACACACACACACACACACAC
>JBBPDC010000129.1:24757012-24780429 GCA_037974485.1 Hemigrammopetersius urotaenia
ATCTAAAATCTCAACGGCAGAACGGTCACTGTATCAGCATTCAGCACACAGAACACACATATACTGTTAACATTTTTAAGAGAAATTAAAACAGGTCGCACGACAACAATTACATGCACTCGCACCAATGCTCCCAAATATATTTTGTGGTCGCATAGATGAAATTTCGGGAGCATATGCGACCAAAATGGTCGCAATTTCGAGCCCTGTGGTAATTATTGCAACAATTAATAGGTTGGAAATAAAGTTATATGCTTTAAGTTTCTGATTCCAAATAATTAACTACAAGTCAAGTTATCATCAGTCATTCTTACAACTTGGTTAGGTGACAAGACTTTTGTCAAGCAAAGTACAAAACCATTAACAACACATAAGTGCAGGCAGGGTAGGACTACACAGAGCAAAAAAAAAAAACTTAAAAAAAACAAAACAACGACAACAAAATAAAACGAAACAAAAAACCGACAAGATCAATATGATAAAAAGTGCAATATATAATGCCACCAACAAAAGCCGTAACAGTGCTACATTGAATAAATAGAATGTGATGACTGATACTGTAGAAATGCAAAAAACTGCAAAGACCGTAGTAGAAGACAATACACCTGGCAAAAATAGCCATCAACGGCAACAACACGACAGAGAATGTGCAGGGTATTAAAGAGTAATTACAGTAGCAGCTGGTGACAGAATAATTTAAAGCGTGTGTATATACATGTTGTGTTACTAAGGAAACTGAGTGGCTGCTCATGTTAAGTTCAAGTCCTTAACACTTGCTTTCCAGGCCAAGAAAGGACTTGCACCCCCATACATAACAGCATTGATCAAACAACGTGTCACTCCTCTCGTCCTCTCAGGGCTTCAAGCACGTCTCGCCTTGATCCTACACTGCTCAAAATTAGAGGGAGACATTCGTCAAGACCCTTCTCAGTCTCAGCCCTCACAGTGTTGGAATGAACTCCCTCTTCGGAGTCCCTCGCTGTCTTCCAGTGTCGCCTGAAGACCCACCTCTTCAAGGAGCACCTTCGCGACTAATCATTCTGCTTGCTTATTTCTTAAAAAAATAAAAAAATAAATCTTCCTTACTCTTGTCTTCTTGTCTTAACTCCTGACTTTTCTATGACTTGTGTTGCTAAGATATTGTTTGGCAGGTGTTGGTTAGGTATTATTTGACCGATGTGGTTCAGGTGCACCGAACATGCAGTTGCTTTACAGATTTAAGAAACAGATGCAGACTACAAGCAATGATATACGTCAATGTAAATATGTAAGTTCAGGTCAGTAGTATGTGAGGGAAGAATCTGTTTCCCGTATGCTATGGAACCTTTTGCCCAGTGAAAGGAGGGACAAGAGGATGTGGGAGAGATGAGTGGGCTCATCTGTGTTTCGATTGGCTGTTTCAGGAAACTTGTTTCACAAAGTTAAGCTGCTTGCAATTGTTGAGGTTTAGTTTCAAATGAGTTGCAGGACACTTTACATTATTCAACTCAAGTGCAATTTAGTTTCATGTCGGTTTCAAGCAAGTGAAGTCCCATTAATGTTTCACAATGTCAAGCCAGCCTAAAGTGCAGTTAGCTGTTTCAAATGGTATGACAATACATCGTCTTGTTTTTCTATTATACTGAAAATGCAGCAAAATTTCATCCCCTAATAATGTCTGGTCGAAAACGAGAGTGGCACTTTGGTCTCTTTGAGCATTCTAACTTGACAAATCATTTGAATGATCATGAAAATGAGAAAAACTGATAAAGCATTGGTTAACCCTTTGTTCTCCAGGGAGCACAGGCATGTACCCACTTTTTGTGTGGGAGATGATGAACACTGAAACACAAAAACGTGGCCTGCTTTCACCCATGTTCTAGAGAGACCTTATCTCACAAGCCTTTTCTTAACATTAACAGATTTTAAGAATGTTTAACAAAAATCACAAATTAAACAACACTGAACATCATTTGTTAATTACCTATTTAACATCTTATTTAGATGATTGCTGAAAATGCGTCTTGTATGTTGATAGCATAGTGAGAGTGCCCCTTGCGGGATCCAATTCACTACTAAACATGAGCATTTTACATACCATTTATAATTAAAAAGCAAGCTGTTTAAAAAGAATTTTTTTTTTTTTTTTTGCCAACATGGAAATTATCGCCAAGGAGCCGTTGACATCATTCTTACATTTATGCAAACGCATAAAACAGTAAAGGATTAAAAAGTTATTTTAAAAAATGGTTATCAGCCAAGTTTGCCCTGATGTTTGTAAATGGCTTCAGACAAGCATTTTAATTTCGTTACACCACCTAGTGTTGTACTGAACAGGAAAAAAGGCCCAATTAGCACATAGAAGAATGAAGTATCCCATCATTCAAATTCTGGAACATTCTCTCGCCTTGTCTGAGTATTAAATGCAGTCAAAGCTGGAAAATTAAGACCCCTTTTTGGCTTCCTTTCAGCTGAGAGAAATGTGCCAAGAGTGTTTCGTTGATTACACATCAACGGCTTATTTAAAGTCTAATACACTCACGGCTATAGGTCTGCAGAATTACTTATATAGTCTGTTCATTATGCACATGATTAGCAGCCTCATTTGGATTAAAGTCAATTAGCTTATCTATGGCTAGGTCACCTGTAAGGATTAAAAACAGCTTATTCTGCAGTTAAGACCAAAACGTCTTCCTGTGCTTTGCCAATTACACAAATTACACAATCAGTTTTCACTAAATACTAATATGTACAGTGGGAATATTGTACAGGGGGTGTTTTAGGCAAGGTGGACTATCAACAACAGGAGCCAGTACATAGAGTACATTTAGAAAAGCAAAAAAGTGAAGGCTCTGCTAAACTGTTCTACGAGGCAAATACAATAATCTATTAATTATTGACCAAATAGTTATCACTGAGTCATCAGCCAGTGAGTCATCGGTTATGTTAAAACTGCATTCAGTTCAAATCTATGCAGACTGTGAGTAACGTTGGGGGAAAAGTATACAGCTATCAACCCAAAATTGCACTCTGATATAACCATGTCGGTATTGCCATATTTTTAAAAAATGCTACTGATTAACCTAGATGTCCTTTAAAACATTACCTATTTAATATAACACCCACATCAAATTATAAAGTAACAGCCCACTGCAGCTCTGTTAAAAACACTCAATCCAGAAATGCACACTAAAGTGTGAAGTTTATTGTCGCTCTCATAAAGCTATATATTTATATTTGAAAGCACACTTTTTGACATGCACTTAATTATAAATGTTTATACCACCTTCACAACAGACTAGCACCCCTGGTCGTTCACAACACCCGAACAATTGCCATTTTCGTCCTTTTTTAAACTAAGTCACCACTGGGTTTCCACAGCTGCTGATTTTCGTTATTACTGTAGTCCATAATATATTTGGTAAATAGCTATAAAAAAAACTGAAGAGTGCGATTTGCTTTGATGCAGTAGAAGATGGTACATTAAGGCCATTAAGGCAGCAAACACATCTGTTATCCATATCTATCTTGCAATTTCCTAATTACAACTTTCACAGACATCCATTACATATCATTACGCCTGTACGCAAGAAACTCATCAACTACACATATAATGAGACTATCCACATGGTAGCCAAATCAGATCACCTAATCAAGATGGTCATCGTAGCCCCGTTTACATCTAATAAGAAGATTAAGACGTTAATTACATGCAATGAGCCAAGCTAAATAATTGTATGAAGAAGATTATGTCATCTAATGATGTACATAACTCACCAGCATGACTAATAGATCAGGGACAGTTCATCTGATGTGTATTTAGGGACATCTCTGTAGGATGCAGACGAATTACAAGCTTACGACAGCTAATGTGGTACAGTAACTGTATTACCGAAGTTTATCATTAATGTCTAACCAGCACTGGTTTTAGATTTATCCTGGTCTATTTACAACCGCATATATTTTTAAGCACCCTTTTAATGCTTCCACATGGCAAAGAAACATCTGCAGTAATCTAGGCTGTCAGCTGCAAATTTATAGGACCAGGCAGTCCAACGCAGCAATGAGCAGGGGGAGGTAGTAGCCTGACTGCTGAAATTCACTACTAATACTAATACTACTCATGATCACCATCAGTGGTTTAATTCTTGCCATTCAAATGTTACTATACAGTATTTTTTTTATTGCAATTTCATGTTTCAGATTTGCCCCATGCATTTGTGTAACTATTGGCTGTTTTCATCTGATATCACTATAAATGAAGACTAAATTAAATTGATATTAACAGAATTACTGGAGCTGTAAACAAAAACAAATACAACCACCTACATAAACACTGTTTAAGACGACAAAACCTCCTATTACCAAAAATATGGTAATTAGCTTCAAAAATACAGATCCATTGCTAGAAGCTGGTGAATTCCTCTTTTGTCTGTCGAAACCTTTTCAGGTTACATTTCAGCCCATGTCACCTTTATAAGCGTTCCTTATAAAGGGAATAGTCCAGGTTCTAAAAACTCATGGCCAATACCCCTGCATAATACTTCACTTACACACAAATGACCACACACTTCAGCTGAATTCGTGATTATTATAAACCAGAGCACTATTCCTGGAATAGTATTAAACTCACATGTTGCTGGGTTTAAACTACACTTCACTACAATACAGTTATCCCCTGCTTTTCACAGGGGTTACGTTCCAAGAGCCTCCCTATGTATAGTGAAAAAGCACGTTGTTGGTGCCTATTTTTATAGTGTAAACCCTAAATTGCCCCCAAATATACCCCCAGAACACTGTCATTTTTAAACATTAATGCATTACCCTTGTTCGAATTTAAATTCCCCTCTGAGATATGCAACTCTGACGGATGTAGGACAAAAGGTGAACAGTTTTCGGAGAATAAAACCTGATCTACTCAGGCTAAAAATACTCACTGGAAAGATCTCCTGGAGATGTACTGAACTGTGGAGTGTGAAGTGTCTGAGTACTTTACCTGCCGAGATATGCAACTTGGAAGGTCGCGAGACAAAAGTATAGAGACACCACGGCGAAGTGAATGGGTCCCCTTATCTGAAAACATCCATTAAAAAAATGATGTAGTGCCACAAAAAAGCAAAAAAGACAATGGATATTTGCAGTTTCCGTGTCATTTCCACGTATGAGTTGAGTTCTAAAACAAAATCTGCATGTGACTGAATCCACGACTCCTGATCCACGTAAAACCGGGAGATTACTGTAATTGTTTATGGTTGTTACTATTTGTAACAAATTTGATTATGTATTGAATTTTGATTATGTTTTTTTAAAATAATATTGTAGTTTAGGGCCAAAAACTAATTTTTCTGTGCACTGTGCCTCATTACTCCCCTGCACTATGATGGAAAAAAAAAAAATGCTGAAATGCATAACCCAGCGCCTTACGGTGTCTTTCTCCCGATTCCTTAAAAATAAGCTCTCAATGTGGTCCATCTAAATGAATAGACAGCAGATGATGGCATTCCCATGATATCTATCATGCTGCTCCTGCATATGCCGTGTACCAGTATGAGCACAATAATACGGGACAGTGCTTAATCAAGTCACGCTGTTTAAGTGAACACCAACTATAATCACCACAACGCACCCGAAGAAGCAAAAATGAGTGATTATCACAGTACAAGCATAGTGAAAGCTTTCTACCATTTCAACGCAGCAGACCTGACCACACACGCTTTTCTATGCAAGTCGTGTAGAACGCTTTCGGTATTTGAAAAAACTTCAAGGATAATGGCCACTATTTGGATGAGATTCCCTTCAAAAGCACCTTGGTTGTTGCCACAGTGAAATGTGTTCATATTGGTCTCCTCTGCGTCTTATCTGCAGATTTGATTGAATTCTGTGCTCTAACTGAAAGAAGGAGCTGACGTGATTGGTGTCGACCACAGTGGATTTCCAGCTGCACAGATAGCAACAGACGTGCGGCTCAATTAAGTGCCCGTTTTCGTGCGGGTGACGCTCTCGGACTGATAAACTGCCGTCACCAATGACAACGCGCTAATGACTGCTACTGGCAAATTCTTTTTTTTCTTTTTGCAGATGGACGATGGCCTGGCAGAATGCAGAGAGTGATCACCGCAGCTTCTGAGCATTGTCATGGTGTACGTAGCATCATGGATTACAGCAACAGCTAATTTCTGGCCCACTCTTCTTCTCACTGAGCCATCCGTGAATTTGAAGGAATCGACCAGTGGCTCAAGAACAGCAGCGCAAATGGTGCAACTGCAGCCCTTCATATCCTCAGTGCTTGATCTTTGTGTTTTACAGCTTTCAGCTGTGCGTTGAAATAAATGGAGAAGGGTGATTGATTGGTAGGCCACTTTATAAACAGCTTTGTTTATAAAGTCCTTAGCGAAATGAAGACATGGTGGCTTTAGTCTGAGCTTTGGGGTATGCGGAGATCGTCTCTGTAATTACATCCATGCCCCCTATGTAGGCCTTTTTTTGTATAAAGTGTTTCTCTCGCCTCCCTTTCGTTGAATGTAATTCTGCTACAACAGCAACACTCCATCAACAAACTGTATTAAAGGCCATTTACGGGAGGGGAGGGCTGCTTCTCACTCTGGAACAAGTGCGGCTAAAGGATAATCAATCATTAGGAGCACCTTAAACGAGCCTCCACTCAAAGCCCAAGTTTGGACAAAATTTCAAGTTTCCTGATGAATGGGATGGGCTTTCTATTAATCAGGAGGGGTCCAACTCATCCAATCTTTCAACTCCTCTAATAGAGTCAACACTATAACTCAGTAGCCACCGTCCAGGGACAGCAAGGGAAATATGACCGCCACCATCAATCTGTGAAGATACTATTTCTTCAACAAAGTATGTAAACGATGCTCTCCAATTTTGTGGTTGATTAAATATGAACCTTTAAATTAACAAGTAACCTTTGTTTCCATTAAAAATAATCATCAAAAAGAACAAAAAATGTGAAATGAAAAATCACACCGTGGCTGAACATTCAAAACTTTAAATGACCTTTCTGAAGCATAAACAGACCACTGCCAGTTACTGATTGGAGCTGTTAAACGGTCAGTTAATCAAAGCAGCTGACATTTACACCATCGACAGCATCTGACACACATTATGGCTGTGCTATAACTTCAAATGAAACAGTAGAGAGACTGACATTTTTCTTCTTATCCAAAAATAATTTCCACAAAATCAGTACACATCTTATGATGCCAATTCATATTTTAATTAGCCGCTTAAAACACTTTTGGTTATTATTTGTGAGTACAGCTAACTGGAAAAATAGTTAAATTGACAGCTTTGTCAGTTGAAGTCAGCAAAATCAATAGGGTTGTCCAAATAAATTTAAATATCAAATCTTGTTTTTTTTTTATGTTGGTACTTGATTCCCCATCTAGTATAAAAAACACATTTATGCTAGGTATTCAAGACATGTCTCATATGCAACAGTTTATCTATTTTCAATGGCCACTGAAGCTACAAGTGCAAATATCTTGCAAAAGGCTGGTATACCACGCAAAAATAGTGCCAGGACATGAGGAAAGCACAGAAAATCATCTGAATTATAAAGCTTTCGTTATTTATATAAGATTTATCCAAGTACCATTAGGCTCTGATGACGGCAATGGTAAAGTGGGGATCTCAGAGCCTCACATGTATCTTCTGAGGAAAGTTCTGGCACTGGAGAAGGAGTCGAACACCAGGATATAATAAAAATCATTCAAGGTAGACTGATAGAATAGTCACATTTTCGCAAACCAAGTTGTGCAGTCCTACCATAATAAGACTGCAAATGTATATCATAATTATGGTGGCACTACAATTAATAAGATATTGTATTTTATTCAAAAATGATTTTTCACCAAACTAAATGGTGTAGTATGACCATAATGAGACTGTAGAAGTGTGTAGTGACTTTGGTGGAAGTGCAGTTGATAGGAGCAAAGTTATTGAATGTTATTCCTAATAAAAAATCTTTAAAAAAAGACTAAGGAACATTGCACCAAACTAAGGGGTGTAATTTGACCACGATAACATCCTAAAAGCCTTTGGTGATTTTGGTGGCTCTTCACTCTATTATCCATTTTCATTTTGCTCTTCGCAGACGGTCCCTAAGCGGGCTGCTCATATGTTATCCTTATTTCTTTCAATACATAGTTTCAACGAAAATCTTGCCGAAAACGTAACTCATTGTCTACCTTACTGTTGTTCAATAGACCTGTATATTGTGTTGTAAGAGCGTTTTGTTTAAGATTTATTGAGACAAAAACATTAAACGTGTGCGAGTCGTTGAAGAAAAAAAATATTAAATGATTTTTTTTACTGAATTTGTCAAAGTGAATAAAGTTTCATTTATTTTTTGCTGAATTTGAAAGTCTGCATGTTTTTATATTGAATCTTTAATGCTGTAATTATAATTGAAATAAACCAAGCTTGTTTTTATTCAATCACAAAAATTCAATGGTTTTTTTTTTTTTATTCAAATACTTTTGTCACAAATTTACTTCCATACATGAACACCACATTTGTGCTTAGAACTTGCATGTACAACTTAGCTGATTTGGGTTACAGGCACAACTTTTTCCCTGATCTGAATCAGATGAAAAGTTGTAAAGACAATATTGTTTGACCAAAAGCATCCTGAACTCTAAGGATTAATATATGGCATAAGAAAAGAAAAACTTTGAATTATTATGTGCCTTTTATGAAAAATTAAAACTTTGCTTGTACAGCACCAACATAAGGCAAGCCACTTTGCCACAGGTAACTTTGGGTATAATGTGGTGAAATTTTGACAGTGAGTGTCTTTTTTTCCAGTTAATTTCTTCAAATCAAGCAAGCCTACAATGTATTGACAGAACAACATGAGTAAGTACTTGATAGAAAATGGCGTGGGGTGCATTAGCTGAGAGCCCTAAGCACTAAGTCAATCAGGCAGTGTGCCTCAGCCTCTCAGCGCTTGCACAACAAATTAAGAGTGTGTCTGCTCCCAGTTATTCACAAAGACAGGGAATCCATTTAGTTTCGGCTGTTTGAACCACCTGAGGTGGAACAAGACAAAACATTAGGAGCTGATAGTTGCTGGTTTTTAATTTAGCAGCATAATGAATGTAACAACCGTGAAGTGCTGTATTTTCTTCTTTCTTCCTCTGTTCTTTCTCTTTTCTTTTGCTTTTATTTATTCATTCCTGATTATGTAAGACACGAGCAAGGGAAATGAAATGTAACTTTTTTCTGAATAAAGACAAAGTTATTAAATGTAGGGAAAAAAACAGGCTTAAAAGGAACAGATGCAGAAGTATTCCCTTCTGAGATTAAAAAACCTAGTAGCTGGACCAGAGAATTATACAAACGTATGCACGTAAATAAAACCCTTTATATAGAAAAAGGTGGCTGGATGGACTTCAGTGCTGTGTGATGTACTTTCGGGTTTTGCACAGAGCAGTGCAATAACCAGAAGAGCACTTAGACTTCGATAAGTTAAGTTATCCCCTGATAGCTGGGACTGCAGGCTATTAATATCCTCTACTAATGAAGCGCAGTCAAAGTGTATGTCATCGTGAGGCTTCTGCAGAACACATTCCAATCGCAGCCTGTAATACATGAGCCTGTTTCAGTTAAGACCTGCACTTATGTATGGTGCTGATAATAAGAGAGTATAACTCTATATTTTGTGTATCAAGCACAGGCGAACAGAGATTCATGCTTGTTCCAGGGGGTTTTATGAGATACTTACAAAAGGCCATGTGCGTGTACTTACACACAAAGGCAGAATATGTTTTATATACAGATATACACACACACACATATATATTTGCAAAATAAAACATAAAATATCTCCATCTGGCAATCTGATGGACGAATCTGGATTTGGCGGTTGCCATGAGAACGGAACTTGTCTGACTGCATCGTGTCAAGTGTGAAATTGGGTGGAGGGGGGGATTATGGTGTGAGGTTGTTTTTTTAGGAGCTGGGCTTGGCCCCTTAGTTCTAGTGAAAAGAACTCTAAAGGCTTAAGCATACTAAGAGATTTTGGACAATTTCATGTTTTGTGGAAACAGTTTGGGGATGGCCCCTTCCTGTTCCAACAAGACTGTGCACCAGTGCACAAAGCAAGGTCCGTATGATGAGTTTGGTGTGGAAGAGCTTGACTGGCCTGCACAGAGTCCTGACCACAAAACAATAGAACACCTTTGGGATGAATTCAAGCTGAGACTACGAGCCAGGCACTTCTTGACCAACATTAAGGTCTGACCTCACAAATGTGAGGTCAAAATTTCCATAAACACACTCCTAAACCTTATGGAGAGCTTGCCCAGAAGAGTTGAAGCTGCTATAGCTGCAAAGGGTGGGCCGACATCATATTAAATCCTATGGAATAAGAATGGGATGTCACTTAAGCTCATATATATATATATATATGTATATATATATGTACACATACAGTAATCCCTCAGTTTTACCTGGATCGGCAGTCACCAATTCAGTCTCACACGAAAATCCTTTTTTGCGGAATCCCCCGCACATGTATGGAAAAGGCAGATATTTTTTGTGGCCCTGCCCTAACATAAACCCTGCAGAGGAGGAGGGGGCACGGTTGGGCCAGTTATATGTGCTTTTGTGAGTGTTAAGAGGGGAAGTAGATGAACAAATGTGTGTTTCTATGTGTAATCTGTGTGGTTGAGCCTGTCTCGCCAGTCACCCTCCTCCAGAGTGTTAGCTGCTGGAGTATCGTGAGGGCGATTCAAGAGCTCTGGGTGAGACTGGGGCATTCCAATTGGGAGCGCAGTACTCTCTGTGTTGCAAACCTCTGTTCAAAGCTGTAAAAGTTGAGAATGCAAGAATTTGTATTTACATTCTAGTGCTGTTGATGTTCAGTGTAAAATGTATGTGTGTTTATCTCCACAATATCTTCAAGGTTAATGAGTTTAAAATGCAAATTTAGGGCCCATATTTAGGGTTTACACTATAAAAATAGGCATTTTTAGGTATTTATTTCGTTCTATTCTTTAGGCATCTTTAGTTATTTTCAATATTAACACTTTAACCAGCAGATCACTACAATATGAGTCCTCCTGAAGCCCCTAAATAAGATGTGATGAACACGATGATGAACATGAAATTATTGAACTCCAAAAAATACTGTGGGAGTTCAGTGTAAACTGTACAGTATAAATTTACATTTATATAGCTTGACTGTATTTAATAGCTTGGTAACTCCTGTTATCAAAATGAAACAAATTTGCCCATTCAGCTAAGCTTTTGTAAGTCAGGATAAGTTTTCAGGTCCTGGCACTGTGGTGACAAAGCATGGTTTAGTCCTGAAAATGTATGCATATGTACACACACCCACACACCCTAACACTTATTCATCACACTCCCTTTTAGTTGTAAACTTCAATTAAATCAACCCATTAGAACTCCAAAGTGGGAGATTGATTTCTTTCCCTCTCTCACTCCCTCATTCATCCATGCATAAACGCATTATCCTCGCCTCACACTTAAGGTCTAACTAAACTACAGAAAGTTCCACTAAGTATATGGCACAACAGTAAAAGCTACAGGGCAAAACTGTGATCGAAAATCTCCCAATGGAACAGATAGAGCTCTATTGGTGTGTATGCATGCATGTGTGGGTGGGTGTCTGCCTACTGCAACAGATGAGGGCCCTGACCCCTGGTCCTGCTCTGGAGGAGGTGGAGAAACGAAAGGCCAGGGTAATTGATTTGGAAGTGAGAGGGAGCTGCGCCCCCTGGCAGGCAGGGCAGGTTAAAGGGCAGGTGGCATATGGCATGTCAGGTGGCTTCTGCGATGTGTAGACACTTAGGCAGTGAAAGGTGACGGGTAAAAGAAAGCTACACAACAAGGCTACGCCATATGCTCAGGTGTGGCTTCAGCAGTCTGTGTCTGCTGTGACAACGAGACCTGAGGTTGAAACTTGATCAGCAAAAAATAAATTAATTAATTAATTAATTTAAAAAAACACGCTACAACTACATGCTACAATTGTTTACACGATATGAATGGCAGATAAAAATAAAAAATAAAGTAAAATAAACAAAAACAAAACTTGTTTTTTTCGTTATGACATTTTAGAAGGTATCACATTTCCACTTATATTAATATTCCTTTAATATTTCTTTTAACACACCTTTTCCTACACTTTTCGTGCACTTAACTGTGTTTATTTAAAATGTGCCTCTAAAGCAATATTTATTTAAATGGTCTGGTAATTTGCTAGTATGTCTAAATATAGCAGTTTTGACTGCCTTCTTCTCAGGTGTATTAAACACCTCGCTTCGTGCACTTGCTGGGTTTTATTTTGTAATAAACTTTTAACTTCCCAAAAATCAAAACAAAAAATTGGAAAAGCTAATGAATCGGTAATCGGAGACGGAAAGGGGAGGAAAAGGTTCTTGGTCCGTTTCATTAGCTCCTCCAAAGGCTTCCTCGTTATGAGATAAACAAACCCCTAATGAGAGCTCATTTGCTGCATATTGCCCTCGCTAAATGCCAGCAGGCTTTGACATTTGGCTGTGTGTGGCCCGCAGTGGCGGTCCATGGGGGCCGACAACAGGCGGCTCACAGCTGACGCCCAAAACTGTAGCGTCTCCACAATATACAATCTAATGATGGGCCTGAAAAAAAAAACCCAAAAACGTGTTGCCGAACATGGTAAGCTCAAAATCTCCCTCATTTAGTTTGGGGCATAAGGGTCCTCTCCATCTTTAGGATGTGCCACGCTTAAGTTTGGGAAAACTTTATAAATCACTACTAAAAATCTAGTTTTAAAATGATTGCAGTCAATGTGAGGTGAAAATCCAGACATATGCACTGCATTAACAATGTTGCTTCCATTGTCAGTTGTAGCAAAGGTGATATTTCCATTTACTAACAGCCTCGAACAGTTACACACTGATGTGTGCTTCACGATTTAGTTGCATATGAAGAACTATTTATTTTCCTTTCCTGTGTCACAGTGCGCTGTTATTGTAATAAACCCTTCAGATGCTCAGGAAGTCATAATTGCACTGGATTGTGCCTCACCCAGCTGTGTGCAGTGAAATGCTGTTTCCTCTGAACTTCAGTTTGACTCAAGTACATTAACAACAAATAGAATCCAGTGTCGCAAGCACATTTAAAAATGATCCGAATTGCATGAATTACGCTCATTCAAAACAGACTGGAATCCTTTGGCTCAAGCACATGTAATAGTGATTTGTGGCTTGAGCTCATTCAACAAAGAGAAGCAGTGATCAGAATCTATCATTTGAAACAGGCGCACGGTCACATACATATGTAGGCTGCATGCTGTCGCTGAACAGAGAACAGCATACTCTTTTAGCCACAGACTAAAATCCATTCTTCACATTATATGTACAATGAGCCCGACTGTGGAATGCTGAACCACAGTTTCATTTTCAGGACTGTTGCCTCCCTACATTATGTCATTAAATGTCAGCACAATCTATGCTGTATTTTATTGTTTGAAGTCAGTTTTTATATAACAACATGATACTCTTACATGTTATTACATGCACACATACTGCCACATATACACAAACAGAGCGCTCAGGTGGTAACATCACCTATTATTTGACCTTTTTTAAATGCATTTTACTGTGTTTACTTTTGTAGTAATTATTACTGAAGTTATGTAAATGTTGTTTGTTTTGGAAAAGCAAAAGGTGTAATGATTTCAGCACAAAATGTTTCCAAACACTGGAAACAAAGAACCGACATTTCAAACTGCTAATACTTTTGATCTATTCTTTTGGTCTGTGGAATGTAACAGAGATTGTCTGTATCAAAGTAAAGTGGGCGGAGAAAGGGAGTGAAGGTTACGGTATATATGCACCCCTGCAGAAAAAAGTACCTCCTTTGCTGTTCTTGTATGATATAAAATGACAGAATGCCCAATTATTAACTACCAAAATGATCTCATACAGAGAGCAATGTGGCCTTTTGAAGGGAGAACTATTGTCTAGACAGTTGGCCAAAACTCATCCATACCATGTGCCATCACTTCTACTTGCTTTCTCCTGCCTTTCTTCTCGGACACCCACTATTCAAAAGATGTAAGTATTGATCAGTAGAGCTGCTTCTTTAATTAGACTGGTTGGAGTGAGTGCAGTGGGCAGCAACAGGCCTGTAGGACAGTAGGAACTCTGTGCAAAAGTACTGTGCACTGACCCAGTGCAGCCAGAGTGGAGGGACACTCCCTCAGGAAAGGTCACCACAGAGAGAGAACAGGGAGATGCCGAGTGATGCTGGCAGGCTGAGCATAGGTAGGGGTGTGTGGGGGAGTGTGTGTGTGTGTGTTACATGAACAGCTCACTGCGCTCTGCCCTTCTCTTTTATTAATTGGGTCAGACTTATTAGCTGCCCTCCTGCCAAGAATAGAAGCCAGTACACGGACGGGAACAATCTCGGCTCATAAAGAGAGGATGAATTATTTGCATATGTCCTACTGTCAATAAGAGTACACTCACCATAGCAAACACATCCATAAAAACGTAGGCTTGTACAAGAAAAACAAGGTTTATATTTTTGCTTTTATTTGTCTATTAAAAGTAAATCTCACTGGTCCATGATTATTAAATAAAAGCATTATATAAACACTGCAAAATGTTGAATGTTTACACTGACCTGACTGGAGGAATCATGGAGGGGTTCACAGCAGGTGAAATGAAGCTAAAAGGATAACAGTTGCAGATAATTATACTATTGGCTGATAATACTGTCTTTAAGGGTCTACGGTCAATATTCAAAGAGACCACCACCTTTGCTGTCTGTTTCTGCCATTTTCTTACAATAAACAGTGATATGATCTGTTGTCATGTTCAATAGTGATTCTGTTCAGAGAAGAAGTGATTCTTCATGACAATTCTCTTGACGACGGGGGATGTTTCAGCTCGGCATGGCCCCTGGTGGATACATTATTACATTCTATAGAGCCTTAAATCTAATTCCACTGCTATAATTATGCACTTTTTGTAATAAAACAAGCAGTTGGTCATTGATTAAGTACAGATATACTTGCTCAGAAAAGCATATAGTGACAATCATATTCTAACTAGGTATTCACCACAGACAGTAATTGTAACGCCTACATAATTTACTGTGTCGTGTGTGGAGGTCCACAGAATTGCTTGAAGTCCCTGATTTAGACATTCTAAAGTAGTCTAAAACAAGCAATCATCTGTTGATATGGCGTCATTTTCTCGATACATATGGAACTCAATAATATCAGACAATACTATTGAGTATGTGATATACCAGGCAGAGCCAGATAGATGAACCCAAGAGCTGAAGTTCACCCATTAACTTTCGGGTAGAGAGAAAGGCACTCACACAATCTACTGATGACAGACATACAGCCTCCCCAAAGAACAGCCTGGTAATCACATTTCTGATAAGCTGATATAGAGCAGATGAGCCACGGCAGATACAATCCGCACCCTCGGACGGCAGCCGTATCCCATTTCTCATCACAGATCTTTCCGTCTATCTCTGCGACCCATAATTATTATCACAAAAAGGAATCAAATTCACAGGTGTTTGCGTCAAGAACTACTGCATTACGACTCCCAGACACTGCGCAAAGATTTATAGCCACCCCTGAAAGTGTTTTCAGAGTACTTTCAGAAACACCTCACTAACAATCCATTACGGCAGGCTGAGTCCATGAGGCCAGAGTGTGAGAGTGAATTGTGATGAAGCACAGCCCTGGCGTTCTTTCAAACGCACACCACTCTGCCTTTCTTTAACCTACACCATTATATCATTTGCATCTCATTGTGTGCATGGCAGATAGTAAGGCTGTACAATAAGGAAGAAAAACAATGTTGCGTGTATAGCTAATATGCTAGTCACAATACAATGATATGAACTTAGTGGTATGTATCGCTACATCACAAAATAATATAAGAAAAGAATTTTCTCTGGGATCAATCAAGTTTTCTGATTCTGATTTAGAAACATTTATGTGCTCTAGTTGTTTGAATCAGTGAATAACATTTTCTCCAAACACATTTCAGATCAGGATCGGGATTATTTGTGACTGGTAAAGATACTTATATATTCATTTTATGCGGTTTCTATCCACCGGTTGTTATTTAAAGCCACTCCATGACTGGGCAAATTTAGTCCACTAAAACAAATACAGCATTAGTTAATACTAAAACATTTCTGAGTAATGTAACGTACACTTAGTGAAGCTAACTGTGACATAATTTATCATAATAATAATCGAGATAATGTCATATTACAGAGTTAAATTATTAATAAATTCTTGAATTTGGGGTGGTGGGGAGGGAGGGAGGGAGGGAGAGAAAGATGGTTGTACATAGCACAGGAGGGCAGAGACGGATGTGTGCGGCCCTTGACTCGTGGGTGGCTGTCTGAATGCCAAGCAGAGGCTGGCTGGCTGGCTGGCTGGTATGCTGGTGCAGGAGATCATACTGAATCAGTGTGCACTGTAAACACAATCAATCAACACAGTGGAGGGGGCACAGTCTGCCCCGCAACACACCACATACTATGCACCACTGACTCGCTGCATATTCAACAATAAACACACTCTAAACACATTCAAACTCCTTGCACACGCACACACACAAAGGCAAACAAACAGAAGCCTCAATTCAATCGATGGAGAGAAAATACAAAAAGAAATTCAGAAGACAGGAAGCAATGTGAAGAGAACGACAGGTAAAAGAATAAAAAAAGATGAGGAAAGAAAGCATTACAGAAAGAACCCAACGTTTTTGATTGCAGTCATTCATTAAACATAATTTTTTGTTCACACAAACAAAAATATATATATATCCATATATATTGAATACATCAGCCCTCTAAGAATCAATAATGTCTCATAGCATTGTGTGAAATATCGTGCAAGCCTGTATATTCTGCTGTAGCTATACAGAGAAGAAAGCTGAAGTAGAGATTTTGAGATTTCCTAACAATGTGACAAAAGCATGTTCAACCACAAAAGTCCAGCAGACCTCTGGAATTCAATATCTCACAAATGCAACATACAATTTATAGCTCATAAAAGTGGAAAACAAATTGAACTCTTGTCATGGCTGCACTGCTGTCTCTGAAATGCTCCCACAGTGCTATAAGCAAGAAGTTGAGACTTTCTAGCTTTTCTAACTCTGTGTTTTAGAGGTAGATTTTTTGCTGGAGTCAGAATGTGCTTCATAATCATCAAAACATCTTAGATGTCTATTATTAATATGGGGTATTTTAAATATTTTGTTATTCAATGATAGCACATGACTATCGTGACATATAAAATTTAGTTTTAAATGTGTAGACAATCCCCAAAACAGAAGCTATTTGAATTTAGTCCGAATCAATTTCAATAACTTGCACATTCAATGAATTGAAGTCAGGAGGACCGAATGTGCAAAATGGCAAACAAAGTCACTGAAAAATGTTTGGAAAATGTTTTCAAAATGGTCTGTTTTAGGTGACAGGAGGCTAAAACATCCAGAAAAAAACATTCAGATGTGTGTGGCTCGGGATACGTTTAATGTAAACCTAGAGATAGTCATTTAAGCTAACTAAAGTGAACAAACACAATCAAAATGCACTTGTAGTGAGAGACATCTGGCTGCCCTATGAATGGTACTTCATCTAAAGCCTTAACCTACACTTACCTACACAGGAAGAGAGGGAGTGAGAGTGAGAGAGAGAGGCGCGAGGGGACGACCACCCTAAGTGCTTGGTGCAATGTCACCTTACAGCAGCTGCCATTGTCATCACGCTAATGCAAGCGCAACGACCCGGCGACCGCCGCAGTTAATGAGGATAGAGAGGCCCGAACGAGGACACTTACTGCAGCTCAGGGACTATGCAGAGACACGGCAAAGACACCAACCAAGCCCAAAGCGCGTGCGCGCGCACACACACACACACAAATGGGAATACTCCAAACTCACCTGGAAGTCCTTCTCCTCCAGAATCTCCTTTCTCCAGCGCACAAGGAAGGCAGCACACACATACAGGTGGAAGTGGGAGAAGCCTTCAGGCTCAGCCTGTCAACACCCAGAACAGAGTGGGACAATCAGCAGGGAAACATTCGGTTTTTAAGCATAGATTAATGAGGAACTTTCAACCCCTTGGAGAAAAAAAATGGTCAAGGTTAGACAAATGGCTGTGGCTTCAGGACGTGTCTCATTCACTCAAAGTAAATGATCTCCTACTGATCCTATGAAGAGTTTAACAACACAGTTTAAAACAAAGGCACTAATCAAATACCAGATAAGCCCATTATTGAGGGCAGTACATCACTAGTGTGCATGTGTATGAAAATTACATGGACAAAAGCATTTGAACGCCTGCGCATTACACCAACGAGTACTTTAATGACACTTCATTCAAATACAGAGACTTTAATGTGAAGTTGATCCGCTTTGCAGCTATAACAGCTTCCATTCTTCTTGGAAACTATCCACAAGATTTTGGAGTGACACTGTGGGAATTTATGTCCATTCATTCTGTAGAGGTCAGACACTGATGCTGGACAAGAAGACCTGGCTGGTAATCTCCATTTCAGACCATCCCAAAGGTGTTGGATGGGGTTGAGCTCAGGGCTCTGTGCAGGCCAGTCAAGTTCTTCCACACCAAACTCATCCAACCATGCCTTTACGGACCATGCTTTGTGCACTGGGGCACGGTCATACTGGAATAGAAAAGGTTCTTCCCCAAACACTGTGTCCACAAAGTTGGAAGCATGGCATTGTCCAAAATGTCATGATATGGTGAAGCGTTGCGATTAAGTCTTTTACTGGAAGTAAGGGGCACAGCCCAAAGCCTGAAAAACAGCTATCCCAATACTTTATACATAAAAGTACCCTTTATTATGAGAAAAGCCTCTAGAGTCTAATGAGTTAACTTTTAATTCAGTTTGTTTGAACAATTGTAAACATGACTTGGAAATATAGAGTTATATATTATTAGCAATATATTTATAATATTTATAATATAAATTAAATAATAATAATGTTGGCACATAGACATTCATGACCTGGGTTCATTCATATTAAAACTATTCAATCATAAAAAAAGGAACGTTTTTTTATTTGAATGTGATTCATGTATGTTTAGCTTCTCTATTTTAATATAAAAGACATTCTACGTCCTGTATCAAGAATCTATTTGCTAGGTGGATTTTATAGAGCTATAAGCTAATATAGCTCTACAAAATTGGCTTGTTTTAAGTAAGTGTGCTTGTATTGCCACCAAAGTTCTAACTTATGAATAAACACATGAGTAACTTGGCACCACTGCTATGTGAAACCAACCAAAAAAACTAAAAACATGTGAACATCAGCAAACAAACTTGGTATGAAAACAACAAAGTCAAAAGATCTGGGTGTTTTCTTTAGACAGCCTTCTCCGGAGTCTTCATGGTCACTGGCATATGCAAAAGTTTCAGCATCTAATCTTTAAAATTAATATTCCATGTATTAATATTCTAGAGCAGTCAAGGTTAATGCATGAATAATGCATTAATGTGATAACTTATTAATGTCACCTGTTTTTTAACCTAGTTTCACCCAACCATTAGTGATAGTGTAGGCTGAAACCTAACAGCTCCTGCAGTGTTATGATACAACCTGCAGATGCAGCCCAGAGTTCGTGAACGGCTTATAAAGTGATATTTTCAAAACCATTTGCTGTGTTGAAGAGCGCTTATGTGAGACCTATGGATAAATGAACAAGTAACATTTATATTTACAGCATATAGAGCCAAGCAACAATAGCAAATCTGAATGCCACACTACCCCTTTAGAGGCAGTACTGTAACAAGAATCTAAAAGAATCTAAAATCTTACTTGTTTATGTAAGCATGATTTTGCAAATGTTTAAAATAGCTTTTGCAATGATTATTTTGATTATTTGCAAGGTTTTAGAAAGCAAACAGAAAACTCACTACATGTACTCAAGCATAATGGGAAATGGGTATAACCACTGTACTGATCAAACATTGATGATGGAGAGGGAAAGTATAGCATGTTTAGCTGAGAACACTATGCATCCCCTAAAATTAAGGCACTACGGCCATGATGAATAAACCATCTCCATTTTACAATGTGCCAAAATGGATCCACAGAATGGAAAGCTTCCCAGACATCCTGCACAGTGAAAACCCTACAGATCTGCAGCAGGGAAAATGATAACATCCCTCATCTGCATGTGTACATATTATTCCAGCATAAACCAGTCACAAAAGGGTCGTACATCACTCTGCGTGCACAGACATCCGATAACCAGTACTGGGAGGGCATGAATGATTCAATCCAGCTCAGCAAGCTGTGCGGCGCGAAAAGTTGCTCTACTGTGCAAATGTAGGCAAACATGGGCCAGAATGAACAAACAGAGAGGCAAATGGAGAGCTGGAGGTATTGTTCAAAGAGCACAGGACCCATGAGGGGCCTGAGAAGTGTGGCTTCCTAAAACCGGCCATGTGAAGGCTTCACACTGGAGAGCCTGTGATCATCTTTCATGCCAGCCACGGAGAGGATTTAATGAAAATCAATGGCTTTGTTGCTTTACGCCAATAAACATCCAAGACGGGTCTACCCTTCAAGGGTAAATGAGAGCAATGGAAACATTCCCAACTATACCAGGGGCTTTGAAAATAACGCACACACATTGGTGAGAGTGGGCTTCAGAGCCACACTTTACGTCCAGCGCAATTACCCTGAAGTCATCTTCCGTCACCTCCTTGTCAAAGTGACCACACAAGCGTGAAATCCACTTAATTAGACACTCAACAGACAGGCCTGGGCTGCAAGGGCACCTGCATATGTCCAACCCAATGGAGAGAAACCAGAGCAGTTTTTTTTTTTTTTGAGTACTGAGTGTCTGCAGAATAGGGGTGGAGGTAAATTGACTCATTATTTATTTGCAAATGCCACATGGCTGATAAAAAGAGAATTCTATTTTGGAATCCTGACTGTAAACATTACATGATTTGATCAGGGTCTTGCTCAAGGACCCAGGGGTTGTATGCTGAAGGTAGGATTCAAACCCATAACCTCTTGGTCCAGAGGCAAGTATCCTACCCACTAGACCAGCACCACCCATATGCCTGTGCTACTAACCACCGCTACCTTCTAGGCTTGTCATACTGAAATTTCAAACCCGTTACCGATACTACAGATGGTACTCAATATACTCTATACTATTTGATACTACAGGGGGAGAAAAAACAAAGACAGGAACTTTTTATTAAAAAATTAAAATGTGAGTAGACAAACAAAACACTCAGTTTTCTTTGTCTACTCAAAATTGTTCAGCGTCTTTGGGTATATTGAAAAGTGATTTATTAATTAAATGTACTAATATTAATTTGTCTCATTTTAGTATGAAAATGAATTATCCACAGCTATTTTCATCTAGTTTTAGTCAATGAAAACTGATGACATTTCAATCTAGTTTGAGTCTATGAAATTTTTTCAGTAATGCAATTCTATTTAACCCAGTCAATATAGTATAAGGATAGTAGAATAGACAAAATCTAATCTTTTACATTTAGTTAAAACAAGTTCACAATTCAAACAAGGTTATCCTATTATTATATTATTGTTACCTTAAAGATTCAAGAATACTGTACAGATTTCCAGTCACGAAACACACTCCGATTTGAATTTACAACATTTATTTTGCCAACCAAACATGTTAGAAGTACACACCCATAAATTCAAATAAATAAATAAATAAATATAATAACATCACATTACTAAAAAAAGAGAGAGTTTGTCTCATTTGTCTATCCCGGGCACTATATTGTCAATGCGTCCCAATACTTTTTTTCCACTAGATAGGTTTAATTCACAGTGCCTCTCAATGGACACAAGTATAAGGACATAGTGCCATTCAATTCTAAGGTAGAATGTGCCAATACTTTTTTCTCCCCTCCCTATCATGGAAGAAATTACGTTTCGTCTCGTTTTAGTCAACGGAAATGAAGCATACCTTTTATTTTGTAAACCATATTTAGTCTCGTTCTCGATATAGTCTCGATATATTTTGATATATTTTGTTATAGTTCACATGATTAGCATTTACGTTGCGTCTCGTCTCATTTTTGTCACGTAATAAATGTTTGTTGATGATATTCAGCAACATTAGCTGAGGGTCCGTGTAAAATTTTGCAGTGCTTGGTTGTTCCCCCCGAGTTACGGGGCTGTAAACACTGGGTCATCCAGGTAGCCAGGGGGGGGGGGCTGCCTGTTGCAATGCCTGTTGAAAATTGTTGCTAGCGATGAAAACTGGCATTTAAGTATCGATACCAGTGCTAACTGATAACAAAATAAATTTTAGTATCAATTAGTATCTGAAAATCTATTTTTTTGACGACCCTACTACCTTCAGTACCTAATGTTATTAACAGAGACAGAAAGGTTCAAGCAGGAGGACATGTTCAACTGTTTGTCCAGTTCAACTGTTTGAGCAGAAAGAACAGAGGAGGAACAAGGACGGTTTATGACAAAAATAGATGAATACAAAGATTGGAATGAAAAAGTGTTAGGGAAAACACACAAAAGATGCCTAAAGACCCTTATAAAGGAAGGTCTGTGGTCTATTTCGGAGAGGGACTGAAGACCAGGGCCCTCACGGTCTCTCCTCATTGATCATTTTAATTATTTTTCTGTTTCTCCCTTGGGGGAACAGGGCTGATTATGGGGACTTAATTAATGGGGACAGTGGAGGGTAGTCGCTGACACACTTCAGGTGGGACACAAGTAACCAGGACAAAATGATTACACACACAAGCACACAGGGAGAGAGGGAGAGAGGGAGAGAGTGAGAGTGAGAGTGAGAGTGAGAGTGAGAGAGAGAGTGAGAGAGAGAGTGAGAGAGAGAGTGAGAGTGAGAGAGAGAGAGAGAGTGAGAGTGAGTGAGAGAGAGAGAGAGAGTGAGAGAGTGTGAGAGAGAGAGCTTTACCTTTTAATGTTCTGTTCTCTGGGCTTTAGAGAGATCAGGTTGCCACCAGCTGCTGCAGGAACCTGGTTTGACTTTCTGATCTTCTGATTTCCAAGCGACCTGCTGTAAATGGGAGAGAAGACTCCATATTCTCCATTAAATTAAAACATGTTTTGGAACATAAATATTAATGTAAATTCAGCTACATGTCCATTTAAAAATGACTATGAACGTTGGTTCTGTGGAGAGAAACAGAGAAAGGCACTTGGGAAGGAGAAATACCGCTATACTCAAAGGTGAGAGGTTTGAAAGTAGCCAATCCGAGAGCGTTATTTATTTCCCCTTGCTGCTGATTGGCTGCTGCCCTATGATGCAGCTGTAGTCCAGAATGTCCCTCTACTGTACTGTATTTACCTGCTTATACCAAAGAAAAGGCTCTGCATGAATTCCAGTCCAGTCTATACAGGAGTAACATCACT
>JBBPDC010000129.1:24780630-24803906 GCA_037974485.1 Hemigrammopetersius urotaenia
AGAGACAGATAGAGAGAGAGAGAGAGAGAGAGAGAGAGAGAGAGAGAGAGAGAGAGAGAGAACTGCACAAACTTTGGCACCAATCAATTCAGTCACACGCAGAGCTATTGACTTTTATTTGTGTCATATCACACACAGCATGATAACACAATATAGAAAGCAGCTAGAGACCAGTCTCTTTGCATGATAACCTGCTCTTCACGCATACACACATGAATGTAACAAGTAATGCACTGTTCACCTTGGCTTATCTTTTCACTTTGCATTGTCTCCAGACCAAAAATGAACGTGAACAAACCAAGCTTCCAAAATATGGTTCACACACTGAGATCTTCCTTATTCTCTGTGTATTTTTAGAGGGCATTGCTAGGAGACCATCAGCAGTCAAAGCTCTATTATGAATCTATGCATTTCTGTTTATGTGTAAGCCACGGGGCATGATGGGCCCTCAACAGTGACGCACACAGATGGGTTTCGGTGTGCTGTTTCGGTGTGCTGAGTATTAGGAGTTAGGCCAGCACAAATTTCTGTTTTGGAAAATAGGAAAAAGAAGGGAAAAAACATTTGCTTGACTATTCTGTATGCAAAAGAAAACAAAGTATTTGGGTTTCACGGTTTTAAAAAAAAATTCATAGGCTGTGTGCAAAACAATGTAAACCCATATTTTTCTTTGATATAAGCAGAGCAAATACAGTCATTTAATTTACAGTAATAAAAATACAGGGCTTTAAGAAGAACAAAACAAAGAACACGAGAACACTGGAGGCGCTCCACAGGCGAAATTCTTGTCTGCAGCTGCCACACATGTATCACAGGGAGGCAGCCAATCAGCAGCAAGAAGAAACAAATAATGTTCTCGGATAGGCTAATTTCACCATCCCAAGACGCGCTTTCTTTGTGTTCTCTGGACAGTATCAAAACATTTATAGTTATTTTTTATATGGAAATGTATGAAAAATTATATACTGCATGAAAAATTATATATTGTGAAATCCAGGCCTCGTCCGCCATGCTCCCTTGTCCTTGTGCTGGGTTGTTTATGGGTGCGGTGCTTAGCAACAAAGCATGAGGATGAGGGGGCGTGGTGGATGAGGCCCGGACTTCACAACAGCAAAAAAAATGCGGAGGATATCTGCAGTTTCCGCATTAGTGCAGGGGTTTCAGTGAACAATAAGACTGGAACCGTGGCTGTTGATCCACGTTAAAGGGGGGGGGGGGTTGTTACTGTAGTGGCAAAGTGCTGCAAAAAAGTGTTGATAACTGCACAGCTGACAGCAGTGACTGGTGAGTGCAGCTGCATTTAGTTGAATAGTGAACCGAGCAAGAAAGGGCGCCACAGAAAGTAAAAACACTAACATTTTTAGCTAAAATAATTTATAATTCTGCCAGGTAATTATATACCTGCACACTGAGTTGTAGAACAAACAAACGAAGAACAAAGCAAAAATGTAGATGACTGGTGTTTTAGTGGCAGTGGGGGGAAAATGGCACACAGCTGTTAGTAATTTGGATAAATTAACAGTCAAACAGTAATCTCACAGCAGTAAAGACAGAAGAACAGTCTCTCAGCTGTCTACACATCTTTTTAAAGACTGTTTACAGATAGGAAGAATCAAATGTTAAAAAAGGTCTAGCCAACACACCGCTAAAAGCACAATTCTTTTAGGATTTTCAGTACTGCTACATAAATGGGTGCCTTCAACCATTTATACAGCAGTGCTACTGGTCAGGAAAGTGAAATTGTGATTCACAGTTCACAAAAACTTAAAGTAAAGCTTCTTTGCAAAATAGTCAATTGAGTTGAATTTCATTGGAAATTATACTGTTTTGCGTGTGGAATGTCACTGATAATGAGTCCTAATACTGCCACAAAGTGCTCCTGATATTCTGGTGTAAGGAAAAACAATGAGGGACCATTTCAGTTTCCTATAATAGCATCCCACACAGTGGTCCTGATTTTCTAACATATGGAACGGTGATTAGGGGACCACTTCTCTTCCCTATAATGGTCTATGCAATGTTGATGTTCTTTATCCTGTTGATGTTCTTTATAGTGCGTCTGGCAGTCTAACATAGGTGATAGTAATGACGGACTAATTTAGAACATCGATTATAAGACCCATTCTGTACATAGCAATATTTTTAGTGAGCATTAAAGTGGTGGTCACATATATACTGATGTTGGTGAGGAGACAGCAGGCACCATCTGGAGCCATCATTAGGCTCCCAGTAAGCCAAGATCATCTGCTCCCATTACCTAAAAACACAGCCAGTACTTAGTATGATCTCAGTCCACAGGCCAGCATCAACATATCAGTACCTGCGAACTGCTCACATTCATTTG
This sequence comes from Hemigrammopetersius urotaenia, assembly GCA_037974485.1. Taxonomy (NCBI): domain Eukaryota; kingdom Metazoa; phylum Chordata; class Actinopteri; order Characiformes; family Alestidae; genus Hemigrammopetersius; species Hemigrammopetersius urotaenia. The sequence goes on from JBBPDC010000129.1 coordinate 24,782,975, forward strand.
AGTCAAATGAGACAAGACGAGACTGGAGTGAGCACACTCATGCACCCCAACAGGCCCGAAGAGATGGAGAGGAGTTGACAAGAGACAAAAACAAAAACAAAAAACATACTATTCTTCTACCTACCTGCCCAGCCAGCTATCCATCATTGCTAGCAGAGAAAAAGACAGGTGGAGAGAAATGAATGAGCGGAAAAGGGAGAGAGGGAGAAATAGATGGAAAGAGAGAGAGCGCAGTTCTTTGAGTTATGTGCTGGGTGATGATTGCCTATTGGTGTAACCTCGCGGCCTTAATCAGAGCAGCTGAGAGGATGGCTGTCTGGGGGTATCAAACTGTGACACACACACCGCTACAGTGCTTTATTACTTTATTAACTCCCTCTACCTGGGAGATATGAGACTCATGCTGTCACGGGGAATCGCCTTTGCTCTCTGCTAAGACTCGCTGACTGTGGTGCTTGCACAAGTGTAACCGCACATGAAATGTTCAATGAGACTACTTCTTATCCTTATGTATGTGTGTATATGTAGAGTTCTAGCACTGATCGATAAGTGTGATGCTGAAAAACAGAGGGACTGATCCAGCAGCCCACAGCTGCGCACTTTGGCTGGGTCACTTAGTACTGAACCTAGACTCATTGCCTTTAAAGAGGTCTGGTCTCCATTTTGGAAGTAGGAGTGTATGCATTTGCATGGTCTATGCAGTCTTACAGCAGTGAGTCAAACAGCATTGGTTTCGGAATGTTAAAATCAGTTACGCTCTCTCAAATATTTTTAATTTTCAGGGTACTGCATCACGGTGGACATAATTCTAAGAATGTATTTAGTTGGGGATCAACGTACCATAGAGTATTACATTTCTTTAAAACAATATTCTTCCTTCTCCAAATCAACGTTCCTCTAGTCACATCTGTTCCTTTTCACAAACATTTAAAAAGAAATCTGGATTGTGCCGACGGACTTCAGTCTGATAATGGTGAAATCTGAGCTCTCATAATGCACTGAAATATTTCCTAAAGAATTATAATGTCAAACATTGTGGTTAAATTTACACCCATGTTTTGAAGCTCAAACTTTAGCTCAGTTCAGGCAAGTTTCTAAGAACTTCTGGCACTTTTGATTCACTTTTTGTGTGAGGAACCATATCAAGCCAGATACGCCTTGAGTTTGACACAGATGCCAGTAATCGAGGTGCGCGCTCTCTCTCTCTCTCCATTTGGTCTGTTTGATGTGGGCTGAAGTTCTCTACTTTGTGCCCCTGATCAAACTAAGGCATACTGGCTTTGAAGGTGAAGAGAAGTGTCTACACAATACGCTTCCATGCCGGCAACCTTCCCCATTCCTTTAGAGTAGAAACAGTGCAGAGAAAGAAGCCTTCACCAAGAGCTGAGGGCAGCACTGATTGATCAGACTATACTTTTATAGACCATACTTTTATGCCAAGCTTCTATATATCTGTTTATATACATCCGGCATGATAATGGACCACCAGGCACGCATCATCGAATGTTTTTTCATTGTTTTATTGACCTTGTATTTACAAAGTGCTTATCTATGATTCCTCCCCAATTTACCATGACTAGGTAAAAACACAATGCAATTATGTCCGCATGGAGTAATATTCTTATACATTGCATACTGCCTCCAGCAAAATTCGTGTCAAGGCAAATTCATGGTGGTTTTGTTTGGTCAACAGTACCAGGTTCTTGCCTACGAACCATGCTTTTGATGTTGTGCTATTTCTATATCTCAATTCATAACAAAATAGGGAGGATTTGGCCTTCTCTTTTGTGGAGGTAGGTGGACACCTTTCAGCATGTTATCCATGGTACTCTAGCACCACTCTATTGTCCTACACAGCTTAATATTCAATACTATATTCGATACTAGTTATGCTATTCTGTCAGAGGATAAAGGCTTGTTTCCGAGCAAGTGAAATCAAGACTGATGCTAGAGTGACAGAGAGTCAGACTATCTTGTACTGGTCTAATTAGTGTTAATTTTGCAGTTGTTTAATTGATTATTTTTATCAAAAAATGAAAATCTCAAGATTACAGATTTAGAATTCAGCTGTTTTAGTTAGCTCTATTTAAAATTCAGGAAATGCTGTGAGAGGCTATGTTGTACTCTTCCTTGTCCTACTCCTCCCTCCTCTATGACAGACTCTATGCCTTACCTCTGCACCCATTTTTCAAAAAATGCAGAGAGAATGGGCACACTATTTAAAACCATGACAACAATGAATCCATTAATGATTAATATTGTGGGAGTTACCATGGAGTACATTATAAGAAAGGTGTTGATCTGAGGCACTGATTGGAACAACTATTCTCTGGGAGTGACTCTCTTCATATGAAGACAATGTTAGTGTAACAGGCGGTAGTCAATATTTGCGCACAAATGCATTTGTGAGAACCACATATCAGAGCTTTATCATCTGATTAGCATTTAACAGTGTGCTAAAAAAAACCAAAGCCCTTATAGCCAAAACCTAATTGCAGCAGTTGACTAAACCCCCTCTATCTTAAGGATACTCAAAACATACAACACCACAATATAAACTAAAGAATGAACTTCACTCTAAAAGGCATGATACAACAGGAACCGCTGTCATTTTAAGAAGAGCCCTAGTGCCGGGTTTCTCAACCACTGGGCCGCGGACCTCTGATGGGCTGCGAAGGCCTTTGATTTGGCTGCGAAACGAAAAATCGAGAGAGACCATTGGTCCGCAATTGGTTATTTAATATTGTCTAATAAGGCCCATGTGGGTCTTGGCAACATGTGATAGATAGGTGGGCCTTAATGTTGAAAAGGTTGAGAACCACTGCCCTAGAGTATATCATTCTCTTTTTTGAATTTTCAAGACCTGTAATAGAATGGTAATCACAGATTATTGGGCAAAATATTATTGGTACAGTGGCGGCCAGATTCAGTCGTACACTTTCTTGTGTGGGTATTTTGTCTGACACATTCACATTTCTCTCCACACTTTCTCTCCAAGCACACACAGAAGTCTGAGTCATGGAAATATTTCAGTCCTGAAAGACGGGGTCGAGGGAACACAGCTCTTCTTGCTGATTCTGTTTCAGTAATCTGGCAGTGATCTACCGTATGAAGGAGATATGGAGGGGGGGATTCAGGGCTACAGTACTGGTGAGTGCCTGAGGTTTTCACAGAGAAAGACGGGATGAAATATTGATGTTCCAGGGCCTGTGCGGCTGACCCGGGCCTTGCCTGCTGGGTATTGGCTTTTCTGTGTCAGAAAACAGAGGCCAATCATTAGGGGGGGCTCAGCAGAATGGGTTAAGGGGTTCAGGTCATGGGTCCAAATCCCCAGTGGGGGGTCCCTACCCTGCAGCGAAATTCCAGCTCAGAACCCGCACAGAGGAGAGGAATACAAAGAGAAGAACCACAATTGTAATTCATGGCATACGAACGTTATCTGAGCTGTGTAGTACTTATTCCAATACACGTACACACACACACCCCTGCACATGTATGAAGGAAAAGAGGGATTCGTTTGGATGAATATCCATTGTATATCTGACTTCATTTGCATTCAAAGTGAAAAGCCTACAGAATTGCAGCAAGGCTGGAAAAGGTTGCCTAAATATGCTCAAACCAAAATTCATTTCCTAGGGGAAGCATTCGGCAGATGAATCCTCACATAGCTGTGCCCATCTTCTGCCTCATTGGGGTAAAGAAAAGCATGAGTTGGCCGACTCGTAGTGTACCACAAGAAGCCAGCTAAGCAGTAAAGAGAAGAACAGCGGGAAAGCTTTAGCCATATCGATGATGCGAGTGACTGTTCCCATCAAAGCCACTAAGTTACAGTGTGACCACACTTCCCCACCACTTCGGGCTCTTCTGCTAGAGGAGGCCTGGGGTCAGCACTTTCTCTACTCAATCACCAGCTCAGGGAGCCAGGGACACCGCACTCCTTAGCACTGACGCAAACACATTCACACTCAACTGTGTACGCTAATTCCAGTCTCTGTGCACGGCTAGTGATTCGGACAGCCCTCAGGCAAAGATTTTAGTCAGGACTTGAAAACAGAGAAAGTGAAGGAATGTGCATCAGGGAGCCTTGAGAAAAAAATCCCAGCACTCCCCCTAGAGGCTGGTAGGAAAACGGGTTATGAAATAATGAGAGAAATGTGAAAGAGCCCTCTCAGTATGTGCTCTTTCAGGTAGGTCTTGTGTATACACACTCCTCAAATATGAGATGTGCTTTGAGAGGCTCTCGTGTTAGCACACGACCCAGGAGGGGATTTGTGCTTGTAAAGATAATCAAAGCCAAAACTGCTTTGGTCCTCTAATGTGTGCCACCTACTCAACTAGATGTAAACACAATGAGGTGAAATCACGTAATTGACAGAAACAAACAATAGGCTTACTTAGAGTACGTATAATAAAAGCTGCTATTGACACTGCTTGCTCACACATTTTTTATACAACAGACTCAGCATTAAATATTTCAGGTCATGCAGTAACCCTGTTCGCTTTGAGGAGTACGTAGCTCCTTAATAATTGAAGGCCACACTATTGATGTACGTGAAGGCCAGGAATAAACCTGTTCAAAAAGCCTACACCACTCTCCAGTTGGGTTACATGTAGTGTCATGATTCCCTGCTAGATTTCCTTTATTAATTTCGGAGCCATATATATAGGGTGAGCTGGGTGAGGGGCAAGGGGTGATGTAGCCTGAGGTTATACTCCAGGCAATCAAACAAACTCAGTTTGGGCCCCACAGTAATGCTGCACGATTACTGATTACATGGGAATCATGATTCTAAAGAACAATAAGAATGTTTACTGAATTCTCACATAGAACAAAAAACAATGCAGTAAATAAAATATAAACCAAATATTATATAAATACACAAACAAATTGTTATAAAATATAAAGAATCGTCCCATGCATGCGTAGGTCATATGTAAAAAAAAAAAACCAAAAAAACTGCGGAGACAAATAAATAAAAATAAATGCAGCAAAGCAGCAAAGCTGGGGTTGGGGCTGGGGTTGGGGCTGGGGCTGGGGCTGGGGCTGGCAGGGTGGGTTCAGAGAGAGTGAGAGTGGCGAAGTGGCCTTGCTTTTGATAAGCCAAAACCGGCATGTACACAGAACACTCATTTTAGCTTCTGCATTATGCAAGTGAACATAAACTCATACCATGGCATGTTACTGTGAACGACACAGAGTTTTATTGGGAGTGACTGTAAACCTCAAGTCTTAGTGTTTTTTGTAAGCGCCACAATAAGCCCCTCCCCACTAGAAAAAAAAACTCCCCAGAGATGCACATGAACACAAACGCATCACAAACAGCAGATGGCTGCACTGCACAGACAGCACGTGGCAGCAGCACAGAGTGACTATTACTGTTTTCAGGTTAAAGTACACCAAGACATACTGCACCTCTAATGAGACATTAGAGAGGAGGACACATCAGCTGCAGTGCCAGATACTTCCATAGAGCACTGTGACATTACAAAGTGAGGCAGAAGCTGCTGGCACTGTCAATATATGACTGTTTAATTGTAAAACCCTGCTGATCCAAAACCAGACTATGAAGAATCTCAGAACAACAAGCTGTTGCAATACTGAGCTGGATTTACAAGTGCTTAGTCAAAGCCACATTATCAGCCAAAATGTTGGAAGCAACACAAGCTTCTACTAAACAAGGTTTAAGAGAAAACAAATTGCTTTGCACTAGTAACATACTAATTTGCGATCCCCCTAGCAAAGGCTGTTCCATTTCAGAGTGAGAGTTTATCACTGTAAACGACATACTGACATTAATGAGTATGGATGAGTATGGAAGTTTGTTTTGACAAACTTATACAATGTCACATTTATTTCTTGTCTAGAGTTCATTTTTGTACAAACCACCACAAAGTTTTCTTCAGCATATCTCAAATGGCACTTAAAATGGGGCTGAGATCAAGACTGGCTAATTCATGTGTGAATTGAGCCACTCTTTCACAATTTAAGCACAATGAATCTTGGCATTGATGTTTTGGAACATCTCTGTCCCATCAAATCCATTGATGGGACATTCTGGTCATTCTTGGTTATTCTGTACATTCAGGTACTGACTGAAACAACTCCAACACTTAAATACATCAATATTATAGGCACTGCTTGCTATAATACTTGCATAATTGGCCCATACAGTAAGGAAATTGGCAATGAAAGTACTGGCCTGTGTACAAGAGATGAGGTTTAGAAGCTAAGTAGTCAGTGGAGTTAAATTAGCCTTCTTTGTGCTTCACCTAGTACCCAGTTTGGCAACCAACAGTCTGCCCTCCATCCTCTTTTCACGATTAAATTACTTAACCTTCCGTTTGCTACGGGGAGTAGCCATGCACTTAATCTCCAAGCCTATGTACTAATCCAATCACTTCGTGAGTCCCACTTCATGTTCAACACAAGATAGGACAGGGCCTAGTCGGCTTCAGTGAGTTTGGTAATCCTTGCCTCCGTCATAGACAGCCTACAATAATCTGCACTAACAAAGCACGGAGCACCGCACTGACTCACACAATGTCAACACCATGGCTGGGAGGGAGATTTGAATCCGTGGCCAATACTGGGCAGGAAACCAGAAGCATCTTTTGAATATCTCCAGGCAGAGGGAAGTGCTCTAATTGGTTCAATTAAGTTGGTAATTAAACACTCTGATGGAGTAGACTCTGGAGAAGTGTACCATAATGAGAGTAATTGGGCAGGGTTTCCATTTTAAAAAATCTTACATGAGTAATGTGGAGCAATCAGGTGGCCTTGACCAATGCGCAGTCATATACAATCACCATGTTGCTTTGGAGCCAAATGGGGTTGCTGTACAATCCAAGCCAGACATTTGGTGCTGGGTGGCAACACAAAATGGTGATCCAGACATAATCTCGAGAGAGATTTCCAGAGATGCCTACAAAATGTATTACTAGGACTGCATAGTGTGTCAAGTTTTAATCATTGCTGAGCTACTTTGTGTTCTGAAGAATAAAGCTAATAATGTAATAAAAACAAACAAAACCTGTAACAGAGGCAAAGATGACTGTATGTTAGTTGAGTTTGGATTGTGTCTGACTTTGGTTAGTAGTTCTAATTTGTATAATAAGGAGCATTATTTTGCCGTTTTACCAGTTAAGGATAAAATCATCAGGAGCATGACCACTATGTACATGAATAATGTGTTCTTCTTAATATGTCGATCTTTACTGTAAGAATCATCACTTTGTAAATGTAATAAAAGCTAGCTCAGAAACTGTAATGATAACTATTTGTATTTCCACTGAAAGCTAAAGAACTTTTTTTTCTTTAAATTGGCTTGAGTGCACACTTTATTTCAGAGGATCGAGTCACAATTCTGAGAGATACTGTATTTATGCTAACATTGTGACAGCAATTTAAATGGCAATTCTTTTCTAAACACTGTAGTCCAGGCCTGTTAACTTGAATATCCACATTTTCTAGCTTGAGGAACACTGTGCCAGATTGCCCCTCTCTTTTGACTGGTCTCTCTCATCTACAGGTAGTTCACTAATTCCATCTTGGTAATTCCTACTTTAACCTTAAAATTATTTTTTAATATATATATTTTCTGAAGTTATTACAGAAATAATAATTATTTATGCGCAACATGCAATTCTAATAGGGTAACTGCGACTCCTATTAAAACATTTCTTACTTTCCAATAGCTATGTCAATATAAAAAGATCCATCTTTACTGTGCAGCCTTCCTTCCTACACAGATATTACTACATCATGTATGTAAGCCAATGTGTCAGACACACTAAGAACATGGATGTCAATGAATGTATCAAGCTGGAGGAGCTCCAACACTAAAAGATGCACCTTAGAAAATGTACATAAAGTAGAGTTTAAAGTATCAGACATCTTGGAAGCATCACTCCCTGTCACAGCAGGGCTGAGTTTCACAGTTTACAGCATGGATTGTTACAGAAGAGAGCCTTGGAGAGGGGAAAAACAGCCCCTCGAGAAGAACACGAAGTACATGAAGGAACGCACAGCACAACTTTGTGACATCTACATGCAGCGCAGATCTAGACACACAAAATGCATTCTGGCTGACTGAAAAACAAACTCCCTTGGAGACACACCAAGAGATACCGTCAGTGTTTTTCAGACACCATGAAAGATTTAGTGCGGAAACCTGCCTAATTCGGCCCATCAAGATCTTTAAGGTGAGTTACTGTGACACAGATTGTCAAAGCCGGCAGGGGGAGGTGAGAAAGTGAGTAGTCATTTAATGCATATTTGGTTATGCATTAAATATGCATAGGATGAATTACATTCTATTCCTGGGCTCTGTTGAGGAATTTACAATGAGCTCCAAAAAACCTAAAAGGTAATCCTTCCCGCTCTGTAAAAAGCACTGTGAAATTCAGAGGATAAGCAGTGCTTTTTCCTTCTCTAACTCCTGCATAATAATGCTGTCAGCAGGCAGTCGCCAAAATCTATGTAGACCAAATATAAATTACATGCTAAAGAGAAGAAAATGTACAGCATCATTAGCAGTAGATTTTAAAAAAAAAAAAGGCAAGAGGAGGTTTGATGCTAAGAGGTCACTACCTAAACTTCATAACAGGCCTATATTAATTAAAATCATGTCTTTTCAGTGCACCTTTCAATCTTCTGTCCAAACACGGAGTTTAAATATTTATGATATTGATTGGTAGTTACGGATTTTTTCTCAACTATAGAAATGACAGCAAGAGCAAGTGTTTTTCACACCTCTCAAATAGTAAAATCTATTAAGTATTTTTTATAAGTTCACAGAGGGGCAAAATGGGCAATGCATGATGCGAACAAAATATTGTGATCACTTGCATTGATGAATCCTTGATGAGACACGGTTAAATACTATTTTTGACAATATTGATTTGGCTTGATTCATCCAAACAGCCACCAGGAACATTTCTGAGGTTGTTTGGTGTGCTACTCAACACGAACCCCATGGGGGCCTTGAAAATTCTGGGTCTCGTTTCTCTTGTACCATATTGTTTTCTTACGAGTTGTTTATGTAATAGATTTTGCTCACACGCATAATGCATTTCTTACAAACACTCGCTCTCTCTCACTTCCTGTTTTCTGTTTTGAGGAGTGGGTGAATGTGACTCTTGAAACCATCGATGACGTGATGGTGTGTTGGATTGGTGGGATGATCACAGAGATGACCACTCTCTACCTTCCTTGTTAAATTCACCTGATGTGTGTTAAGCGTATTTGTGAGTAGCAATAGCACTCAAAGATTTAACGTAGCGAGGCTAACAGCTGGATAATGAATGCTGTTCTTTGCCAGGAATGAGTAGTAATTCCACAAACATGTGCATCCACAGAGTGCGTAAAATATCTGTCAATTCCAACATGAAATTTTCAGTCACTCAACTCAAGTGTGTAGTTAATTAAGCTTTGCACAGCCGTGTCTGTGACAAAGCCATTTCCGTGCGTAAGGGCAGCTGCGGGTCTCAAATTAAGCAGTACCAATGGGCCCGGTCGAGTCTCAAAACTGCAGATGTGGGTCGAGGATTGTCTTCACTTTTATACCAATGCAGACCTCTACTCCACACATAATGAAACAACTGTGTCAAGAGACAGTTCAGAAGGGTCGGTCCAGTCTAAGAACGAGCTGTCAGACAGGTCCTATCAGCAGGTCCAACAGCGGTTTAAAATGGCCTATAGCCAAACAAGAGGGCCAAGTGTAGTGTGAGAGAGAGTCCAGATGGGGAAATGAGAAGTCTCTGACAGGCTTTTGGCAGAGTTAAAAGTGGGCCTTAACCCACTGAACAACTCAAGCACGGTCGTTAGCAGAAAGGTCAAGCATTACAAGACTTTTGTCCTCATTCTCATTCCCTAGTAGAGCAGGAATAGTTGATAGAAGAGTGCACCCTTACATCTCCACATCGCAAATTCTCCACATCAGTGCCTTGTTAGTCCTTCCAAAGTGGCACATGTTCTAGGAGGGCTGACAAAATGTTTGGAGTGTGGACTAAAAACAGGAATTTTGCACAGCAATTACTCTCTATTATGTTGTACTACAAGTGCGGCTCAAACAGCTGTGAACTGGGTGCTTTCCCCTACAGACAGTATGGGGGTAATTACATCAAATCAATAAATAAACAAACACCACCATTGTAAGGCCTAATCACAGATGGAACGATTTTTTTTCAGGACAAAATGACAGATACGATTTTTATTATAGTGGAACCTTTAAACCAAATCTGATATACTTAATGATACTTTGGAGCTTGGAAAGAGAATAGAAGAGGAAGAAAAGAGTCTCTGTGCAGTGCTGAGGTACTCAGAGCAATTTACAGTCTTTCAGCTATGATAAGCCATATCAGTACCTAAGCATGTTTATAGTCAGCCTTTTGCTTGTCACAGGAGGTTTGGTGCTTTGCCATGAGTGAGATGAGCTGTTCTGTGAACACTTGTTTGGACAGCAAAAGTGACAATGAAGCTCTGATTGGTCAACATGATTTTGAACTATTCTGTACAACATATAAAATTGAGCTAGTTATGATTTATAAAAAAAAAATACAGTCACAGTCCCTCAGTGTCGTATTGTGAAAGAATGCATTAATATGCATGTCTGTACACATTTTCAGTGGTGTTTGGCACATGTGTATAATTATATGACAAAAGTAAACTTCCCATGACATGAATTGCTTTATTTTTTAAATGCTAGTGTGCTATCAGATCGCCCTCCATGTGCATCCATACACACCAAACTGATTATGAGCAACGATCATTCAACAACAGCCTGACACCACCTGGCAGAACTAGTGTCACTTTAAGCCAACCAATGATCATCTTCCACCAGTTCACAATCGCTACCCATGTCCAAAGAATATTTTAACTTAGAAACACCACAAAGACAACAGCTGTCAGTAAACATGCACATACTGCACTTGCCTGAATGAGACCAGATCTCAAGCAGTGGTCTGTGACCCTGAAATTGCACCTGACAAAATTGCAGGGATATCCTCCAAGCTTAAAATGCCATGTTTGAGCTTAATCTGTAATGTAAAAGTGAAAGGCTGAAAGGCTACTCAAAAGTAAACAGTTGTTCATAATTATATGAGAAAAGTTGAAAAGGCCAGGAAATAATACTCCATGTTAGTGTGTAAAAAGGACGCTCAGAGCTGCTATTTGTTCATAGTAATAATATCTGCTAGACATTCAGATTGAAAATGTAGGACTGCTACTGAAAAGCAGAGTACCCAGTGCATGCCTTTTGGGAGTTTTCTTTCTTTCCTCTCCTTCATTTCTCTCCTTACCCATGAATTCCTCGCTTTATGTCACTGCCAACTGGTGATGACGATTCAAGATGCTAGGTCAGCCAAAACAGCAATGACAAAAGCCCACTAGTACAAACGGAATGGAACACGCCGCACAATATATGGATGACAGTCGACCACCAGTGCTCAGCAATGGCCAGCTAGGTGTGTTAGGGCCTATAGTCTTGTGTAATGGCCAGCTTTTGCAGTGAAAATCAATACAGTTCAATATAATTTAGACAGACAAGGTGTGTACACAAATTTAGTCAGCTCTAAAATCTGGACCTTGCGTGTTTAAAAAGTGAGGCATCAGAAAAGAGGCAGCTAGCCTGGTTGCAAATCCCTTTAATGTCTATAACAATAATTTCTCTACACCTTCGCTCCCATTTTCTTTACTTGGAAGAACAGAGGATCAATAATGTGCATTAGGCAATATCCTACTATTATTGAGTTGTGTTTGGCTGCACAAGTGAAGGTGCTATCATGGCAGTCTCAACACAAGAAGTAAATATGTCTACACAATCAATGGCTTGCCTGACTGTGTCATCGAGAAATCAGTGCTCCATTGTGTCAAGGAAACTATAAACACACTAAAAATAAACTATATAAATACATAAATACGCAGAAAAAAACAAACAAACAAACAAAACAAAAAACGCTGGAAGGGCCAGTCGGCATTGGTAACTGATTTGAGAAAGGCCGGCAATAAAACACAATAAACATTGGGGTTAGGCCTTCAAGTCCTTTCTTCCTTGGAGACAGATCAATCTGGTACTTCACAGATGCAGAAGCCATTGAAATCCCATAATCAGGCAACGGTGAGCAAAGACAATACATTTAAATTAACTCACTTAAATGAACTCACTGTTTGTGTTATAATCCTATGCAAAGAGGAAATCATTTCCGTGCAGATGCGGGTCGGGGCTGTCCTCACTTTTATACCAATGCAGACCTCTACTCAACACACATGAAACCACTGTGTCAAGAGACAGTTCAGAAGGGTCAGTCCAGTCTAAGAACGAGCTGTCAGACAGGTCCTATCAGCAGGTCCTACAGCGAGGTTTAGAATGGCCTATGGCCAAACAAGAGGAAATAATGGAATCCACCTTCTCAGATTCCTCAGATCTTCACAATCACCTTCCATACTATTATTATTTTAATATGTTTATTTTGCACAAACTGTTCTGATTTATCATCAGATCCGTTCACAGTTTTGGGGTTTAGTGTGGTCTAAATATTGATTCCATAGCTTAATTTTCTATTATTACAAGCAGGCTTACCTGGTACGTGTCCCACAATCGGATGGTGCAGCGCAAGGGCAGCTCCCTCATCAGCAGGTTGTTCATCCAGCGGAAAGCAAACTGCAGGTACTCCACCTCATACTGCTGCATGTGTCGATGCACCGTCTCTGTATAGCAGAAAACAAAGGCGCTTTAGTAAAGGATCTCACACAACATTTACAGAGCACTGGTTCTGGGCATTTTTTCTGAATGAGGGTAATAATTCTACGGTCACACAACCTTCCCCATCTAACATCCTGTAAATACACATGGGAACACAGATTTATTTTTCGTGGCTTCATTACACCAACTGGTCCAGTGCAGCAGGGAAAAATGTGTTACAAGTGCATTAAATGTGCTGTAATGCATTAAAAACACTTAACAACATCCAGCCATTACCAGTGTGATACTCGCACATATGAACATTGATTCAGCTGCCAGAAGTAATTTAAACACAGAGGGCAAATACACGCTCACAGTAGCAGTATAATGCACTAATAAATCCACAAAAGCCCTACGCGGCCCATAGCATCACGAAAACGGCACCGTCACTCAGGTTAGAGGTGATTACTCATCTGTCAACAGGGTGATTGGAGCGTGTTGCATTCAGGAGAAAAACGTATTGATAGCGCTTCTCTTTAATCAGCCGCGGGCAAGAAGGGAAAAGAGAAAATACAGTGTGCTAGTGACACGCCTTCGGGCCCCAGCAAAAATAAAGCCGTCTTCATGCGCCTTCTAATAAAGAGCATGCAGTGGGCCTGTCATAAGCATGACAAGCACAAGTCACGGACCTTGATGTAGCGTACGCACACACTTTCCACACGCACAGACACGTGCACATCTCTCTCATTGACATGTAGCACAGTGGAGTGTGATTTCACACCTGTCTTCACAGGATCATTTACACTTTGAGTCACTTCGCATAAACAGATTATTCTCATTAACACAGAACATGGCTCTCTCACAGATATACATTACAACACACTGGAAATCACACAGAATTCCAGGATAAAATGAAAAGACTATAAATAACCTGTCGACTATAAATAACCCGTCGACTATAAATAACAGGGCCGAAGAATGAAACTGTTCAGTCTAGACTGATGAGATGGATGTATGCATTATTTTAAAAAAAAAAAGTTGCGTCTAATGAACCTTATTAAGGACTTGATTCATTTTGTTTAGTTTCCATGTATTGACTATGTCTGGGGAGTTACTAGTATGTTTTGATACTTTACCAATGTTTACATTATAGCTTAAATTATTTTATTTAAAATAGCAAGGAAAAGGAATAATTCTAAAAGCGTGTTATGATATACAACAGATTTTAAACTCACCTAATCCTCACTCTTTCACAGTAGGAAATGCAGCATGAGTTAATGGTGCCATCAACAAACAAAAGTTCAAAGCTCAAAAGCCCCCTCAGTGCAATCATCATCATCATCTTCAAGATTTCTCCACACAAAGCACCAACCACACATCTGATGTTGTTTCTAAATCATATAGTTTATGTTTCACTTTGCTAAACATTTTGTGTGGTTTATTAAATAGCTCCATTAACATTATCTGCGGTTTAAGAGTTAAAGTGCTCAAGCACTTTTGTATTTAACAATGTCTTTTTAATGACCTCTTCCTCAATTAAGAGTTTAATCGGTAGATTACTTCATCACCACCAAATAAAATAATCTGAGATACGTTCCTGTTTACAGAAAATAGAAAAATGTAATACACTTGAAACACTTTTTTAAGAAGGCCGTAAAAGAGACTATGATGATAATGTCTGCATGCAGTGGCAAGTTCTTACTTTCAGACACATACACACATGCACAAAAGTAGAGTGTATTCTGGGTGGGGGAGGACAGGCTGGGGTCATAGATCAGGGAAAGACAAGTGAGGCGCTCGCTCCGTTTCTGCTGAGCAGCGGACTTCTGCGTGACTCTTGCTCCCTCTCATCCATCCCATAATTACATCCGCACTGGCCTCCTGTTTCCAGGACAGTCTGCACTGGATAAAGATACTGAACTGCAGCTAGACTCGTGCAGGGAGCTCACCCTTAAAGTCTACCACCAGCTTTACCAGAAGGGATTTCTTTCCCACACGGGCCTCCTAGGCTGTGGGATGTCTGAAATGAAGCTTTCATGTGCTTCTGGATAGATTTTCTTCTAATCGGGCAGATGTAGAACATTTTAAAATTATATTTTGCTGGGACCATGGATAGGCATGAAAACGATTACGTTTCAGATGTTTTTCAGAGATAATTTTTAGAGATAAGGTTTGAAGGACAGTGTTCACAAGATCATTCTCTCATGACAACGGACAAACATTCATAAACACTGCATGTATAAATATCTGTATAGGTTTGTTGTGGTTACTACAGCCATCAAACATCAACTAGTGCATTAAATATACTGTAAGGTGTTTAACATGTTAACAGCGTTAAAGGATACAAAACAAACATTCTGAAGTGATGTCGATAATAACCTTATTTCAGGGTTACTGTTTAGTAAGAGACTGACTAAATGGCCATAAAAAGAGTTGCAGTTTGAATTTTCATCCAGCAGAATATAAACCACTGTCTAGTTTGAAAATGCAGTTAATTCTGATAGGAAGGCACTGTAGGGCTAACTGGCGTTCAGTAAAGCATAAAATAGCAAAAAGTTTCAAACAAAAAGTTCTTCTTTTTTTTCCATTCAGCCACCTGCTAGCTTGGTGCAACACTATCACAGGTTGGTCCAAATATGAGAGACTGAAAGCTAACACAAGACTCCATCGAGACATGTGGACATCAACACATCTTTTCAAACTGATGCTAACACCATGTCACTGGACAACTCAATGACCCTAGAGGACAATGCTAAATGCTATTTCCACTACACCAGCTTACAAACACCCGTGTTGGCTTTCCAACCCATGTATCGAGAAAGAAATCAATTGCCCTCTTGGACATTCGGTCACAGATAGCCTTGGCATCACCAGGGATCAAACTTACCAAAGATCAAAAATAGAGCCAATGACAGACGGGTCACCTGGGAGTCTTTGTCATAACCAGGAAAGACTAGAGTTTTGGGTTTATAGAGTCAAACATGGCGACCCAAAAAAACAAATCACCAAACAGACACACAATTTCCCCCTCAGGACATGAGCTGTCCATTATTACTGTGTATGTGCCATGATAGCAGGATTTACATGCTGAATCTCCCGATGCGACAACTGACAGTGCTCCTGCTTGCACATCGCTCTCTCATGATTGTGAAGATGACATTTGTCGTCTTGACATTTATGACAGAGATTTACTTTCAGTGCTCACACATATGCCTTAATCTGACATAGCTCAATGCGTCTGATATAATACATTTGATCTTAAATTAATTATATTCTTTCACCAGTCAATGTGCATGCACACCTCATGAAAAACGGGCCACTATTCTAGTTATTCCTCAATGGCTGTGGAAAGGTATGAATAAATGCATCTGTGATGTTTTAACTTTTTTCCCCCACTCACTAATTAAGACAAAGGCAACTTCAGAAAGGAAAGGTGTTGCTTGAGAATGAGTTGCCCAGATGGCCCAAAGGATTAAATTACCCCAAAGGGAGAAAAAAAAAAACAAGCAGGAGAGAAAGGTTAAATTTAAGAGCTTGATCCCTTCACAGTGCGGAGGTGCCCTAACAGTGTGAGGTCACATACAGAGACAAATCATGTCCAAACAATTCATGTTAGAGCACACAGCACTTACACAAATGAATTTACCCGTCAATAAATGTCGGCCCTGAGAGATGTTTGCTTTTGATTCTCTGCTGAGGTGCCACTCCATGTCACAAGATGCTTAAAATGTTAATGTGTGCTCTCCAAACAAATGCCAGCCTCACATGAATAGAGCAAAACATGCTGTGCCTTCATTTCCATAAATTTACCTTTAGCAATCTGTATGCTGATGAACTTCAGTGCACAAAAACAGAGGGGGTATGAGGAAAGAATGTGCAAATTTGGGCAGAGTTGGTGTGGGGAAGCCTGACACAGGGCTTTGGGGTATCCTCAACTTAGACTAAGTGTACACTGAATGCTGTAGTGTTCATTCCAGTATATTACTTTTTGTGTGGCCATCGGAGGCTCGTAATCAAATGACTGGACTGGCAGTGAAGAAATATGCAGCAAGAAATAGGCCTGCCTCCATATGCATTATTAATAACTTGATTACAGGGAAATAACTTCCCGGAAATCCTTAAATATGATTTATCCGGTTATTCCAGTATTTTTTGCAGGAAAGATTACAACTGAAAACTATAACTAATGTTTTCGGGGTCTTGCTGCGGAGCAAAAAAAAAAAAAAAAAAAAAAAAAGATTTTTCTGTTGTGGCTTGCTACGGCAGATGCAAACGCCAAACTCCAGTTTGATTTTGGCATCAAAAACACATCAATTAGGACAAAAATCTGTCTCTGAATTTGCAGGACTATTCTGAAACCAAAAAAACAATTCTGAAATCCACTGTATAATGTAAGTTTTGTGTTTTTTATGTTGTATCTTTTGTTGTTTTATTAAAAGGATCACACTAAAACAAATTCCTAACCACTGAGTTGGCATGGCAGAACATAATGAATCCTCGTAAATGGACTATGAATTTTGAATCAGCATTAGTATGGTTATTCATTTTTAACAGCAGCATTTTCCCCATCATTATGAGCACATACAGTATTGTGCAGTCTTGAGCTACACCTCATTTCTTTACATTGTGCTTCCAAAGAGCCAGGCTTTCTCATATCTATTTATAATCCTTTTATTTGACATAAAAGTCATGAAATGCAACCAAATTCGTATTTTGTCGACAACGAAAACCAGAGAGCAGACATAAACAGTCACAGAAATCAGCTTTCTACAGCATATAGTAGCCCTGATAAAAAAGGACATGTATGCTCAATAGCATTGGCAGTTGTTGAAAGGTCTACCATTTGGCCCTAGGGGAAACCCTCAGCAGAATGAGCTGATGGCCTGTTTATGCCTCAATTGCATATTCTTCTGGCATGTATCTGGTACATATACTACACATTTACATGGATCGTTTGTGGAAGAACATAAGGATGACACATATTAAGTGATGGTCTTGACACCTGACAACCCAAAACAAAAAAAAAACATGAAAGTATAAGCTTACGAACATACGGTCACCAACATAATCTCAGTTTTCTGATAGCATGACTGAGCCATCCACCCTGGCAGTCATCCTTGCATGAAGCAATGAAGAAACATACAAATAAGCAGAAGTAGTCCCTCCTCGACCCATATGTCTCTCAACTGTCAGCCTGTACATCATACTGAACAAAGGATGCTGGAGATTGAAGCAGGGACAGAGTGAGATAAGTGTGAGGAGGGGAAAAGTCAGTAAAGTAAGGTCATACAAATTCACCAGTAAAAAGCACACAGGAGGCAAGTTCCAGTGAAACATCATCTAAATCAGACCTCTACACTGTGTACAGCTCAGACACCCAGGCACAATTCAAGTCAAAATATTGCTAAAGCAAACACATTGTAGGGAACAAGGAGGTAAAACCTCACAACAAACCGTTAGTGACAGAGCACAACCATCAAACTTAATAGCCCTATATACAGGCTAGGTGTGCAGCTAGACATAAACTTGAAATGTGAGAAAATGTTCTGGGAACCATGGCTTTACATGCAAGAAAAACTAATTTAAAAGCACCAAAAAGTAAAATTAGTCAAGAGGGAGTGAACTGACTTTGTCTTTGGTGTTCTCATCCTCTCCCACCTTCCGGAGTCAAGGCATCTGCTCATATTACTCACCGTCCATAATTTTCTAGTCGCCTTCTCGGGGTGTTAATTTTAATTGGGAGCACCCTTTCATTTCCACAGTTGGCCCTCTGTTAAAGGTGCTGAAAGATGACAGCGGCTGCTAAAGAGCAATGAATCCGCAGCTTATAAGCGGCAGGGAGCACGGAGATCCATCATGGTGCTCTCAACTCCTAACACAGGCCTGGCTGTACTGTCAGAGCCCAGTGCAGGCTGTTAGGGAAGGCTCTGGCCATAAGCAGCCATGGCAGAACTCTTCAGTGGCTAAATCAATGAGAAGCCATGCCTCAGTGGGTTAGGGACACATGCCAGGAACCAGAACGTGGTGAAGCTGGGGGTTCCCTGGCTCAGGTCCCACATATGATAATCTAATATCAGCAGATTTTTGGTATGACTCCTGACCAATGCAGCGGTCATCTTAAGCAAAGCATATACATCAAATTCTTCC
Source organism: Hemigrammopetersius urotaenia (assembly GCA_037974485.1). Classification (NCBI taxonomy): domain Eukaryota; kingdom Metazoa; phylum Chordata; class Actinopteri; order Characiformes; family Alestidae; genus Hemigrammopetersius; species Hemigrammopetersius urotaenia. The sequence goes on from JBBPDC010000129.1 coordinate 24,801,802, forward strand.
AGGAGAACAATACTGTATTACAGATAAATATATAATGTCTAAAGTTACCAATGTGTACACATGAACAACAGTTTTTTTTTCTCCATCCTGGTTCGAATAATGCATACTGTGCATATCTTTCTTTTTATATTTAAACAACAACAAAATACTGTGATTCATCACAACAGAGCATAGTTAGTCCTGGTCAGCTGGACTTAATGCAGTACAGTATTTTTACTTCCTACTATGTTTATGCTTAATATTTTTATTCTATTCCTGTAAAGCACACTGATTGATTGTGTACTATATTGGACTATATAAATAAACTTGACAGTGAATAAAAAGTCATTGCATTACTATTTATATTTTGTACTTCTTGTTTGTTTATCCCACTTATCGCCACATCCATAACTGTTCCAGAAACCCTAATTTATTGGTTATTATGGTTCATTAAAATATGCTCTGTTTAGGACACAGCATAACAACAATGAAGCTTATTTTAGATATATACCTAAATTATCTAAAAGACAAAAGTCTCGTCACTTAACCAAGTTGTAGGAACAACAAATAACTTGAGGCAAAGCCCTCTAGATTATGCGTATTATACCAAAATAAAGTTTTGCATCATTCATTGAGTTGTGTCGTGTAATTAGGACAGATTTAAATACGACCCGCATGGACCCAAGATTGATGAAGTCACCTGGAACGGCAAAGAAAGCAGTCTTGCAGGACTCCCAGAGTTTGTTGAGATTCTGTGGCTCTTTCTTCCAAGCCTCCTCCTTCATCTTACTCCAGACATGCTCAGTAACGAAGGTGTTATGACAAGATGTAACCATGATTTTTCAATTGTTACAATAAATGGATCAATTTAATTAATAGCTGGGTGCAAAATGAAAGAAGTGTCCTGATGTTCACAGCATAACACCTGTTTTATGGACTTGTTAAGGTCCATAAGTTCTGCATAATTCAGCATGTCTGGGGTAAGGTGAAGGAGGAGGCTTGGAAGATGAAACCAAAGAATCTCGACGAACTCTGGGAGTCCTGCAAGACTGCTTTCTTTGCCATTCCAGATGACTTCATCAATAAGTTACTTTAGTCATTGCCAGGACTTATGGATGCCGTCCTCCAAGCTGCAAAGAACTTCATGAACATGTTTTGTATGTTTTGAATAGTCCATAGACCTATCATAACTTGATTTTTTAAAAAGTGAGTTTTGCATTTAGCTATGCACACTCAGCGTTCTCTCAAACAGCTTCACGAGGAGACATTTGGGGAACCAACAGATATACATATGCTTCCAGTATGGTGTTAAAATTATAACATTTTGCATGTGTCATCAGCAGTGTTTAGTTCCACACCTACATCTTATTAAAACCTGAGTGCAGAATAGAAAGCAGGGCCAGAAAGAGAAACCTATAATGGTGAGAGCGGTTTTCATTACAACAGCTACACTTTCAAAAACTTATGAAAGTGCTCCAGGTGCTTTTAAGGAGCAGGCAGATCATTACAGCTTAAGATAGAGCCACTGGGAGGAAATTGGCAGCCGGATTAAAAAGGCACGCTGGTGAGGAAAAATCAATACAGCTGTTTGAACGGGTGATCTGGTGTGATCACACATCAGCCTTTCCCACTTCCACATGTAAAGAAAGCCGAGAGAGGGCAGGACACAGCGTGTGTGTCCAGGGGTAAGGAGGGGAATCAGTAAACATCCCAGCGTACGGGCAGATACATTACAAAAACGACAGACTGCAGTCCAGCCTGAGACTGAGAGAAATAAAGATACAGAGAAAGAGTTTAATACAGAGACAGAAACAGAGAAAGATACGAAAGAAAAGAAAATGAGACAAATAGATAAAGAGAGGGCAAAAAAGAAATAAAAGAGAGCGAGAAATGGAAAAGAAAGGAAAATGAACAAGAGCAAATAAAGGAAAGAAAGACACAGTGGTAGAAGAGAGAAAAAGAGAAAGAAAAATAAAAGACAAACAGATAAAGAGAGAATGAGAAAAACAAACAGAAGGAAAGAGACAAAGCATGAAAGAGAAATAGAAATGTATGAGAGAGAGAGAGAGAGAGAGAGAGAGAGAGAGAGAGAGAGAGAGAGAGAGAGAGAGAGAGAGAGAGAGAGA
>JBBPDC010000129.1:24850226-24869450 GCA_037974485.1 Hemigrammopetersius urotaenia
TGCGTAGTATAGACCCAGCTCCCTCTGTCCGGGGGAGAGACCGAGACAGGTTTAAAACGTGCGTGAACCGGACAAGTGACTGAAATATCAAGGTGAAATTCATCACAGCTTGCGTAGTATAGACACAGCTCACTCTTGGTAAGTATATCATAGTTGGTAAGTCTCTGTGCAAGGCACCACTTCGCATCAAGCCACTCTGAATGATTTTGTCTACATCTGAATGATTAAATTATGAAGAAATTTTGAAAAATACATGGAATTCCTCTTTCATGTGAGATGCAATATCAGCTGCTTATGTCCTGCTGTGCTCTGCAGTTCTACAGCACACATCATGTCAACAATATCAAAAACTGACATACCTTTATGTGAATAAAACTCAAAATATACATACATCATCCAAAAACCTGATAATGTACTGCAGTTCTAAAATGAATGTTGATGTGTGCATTTGAATGCCCACATCCATCCTTAGTTGAAGCAACAGCTGGTAAAGTTACCCAACTAGTTTTTGTTGAAACTACCCTCTATCACACTCCCAAACAAGCAGGAAAGGGGCTCACAACCCCACCAGCTTCAATCATCCAAATCCAGAAACTATTTACCTGGAATACAGATGACGCAAGTATGCACTACAGCAAAGAGGGAAGCTGGCAGAGGCAGTGTGATGCTCTGGGAAATGTTCTGCTGGGAAATCTTGGGTCCTTGGATTCATGTGTATGTTACTTTGAAAGTGAAAGTGACAATCTGGTCATACGTGAACACACCACTGCACACAGTGTGAACAGCACGAAATACTTCCTCTGCATTTAACCCATTCACCAAGTGAAGCAGGGGGCAGCTACGAACACAGTGCCCGGGGAGCAGTGTGTGGGGACAGTAGCTTGCTCAGAGTACCTCAGAGGTTCCTAGCAGTCTTGGGAATCGAACCTGGACTTTCTGATCACAAGGCGAATGCCCTAACCACTAGGCTACCAACTGCCCCAACTTTGAGATGTACCATCTACTTAAACACTGTTCCAGATCAAGTACACCCTTTCACGACCACAGTCGTCCTTAGTGGCAGTGACCCTTTCAGCAGGATAATGTGCTCAGGAATTATACGAGGAACATGGCAAAGTGTGTTGCCATGTTGATCTGGCCTCCAAATTCCCCAGATCTCAAAACAGTTGGGCATCCGACTGATGCACTGTACAAACTCGTTCAATCCATTGAGGTCCCACCTCACAACTTACTTGGGGAGTCCAAACCTTGACAGGTAGAACTGTTTTGGTGGCATGAGGGGGACCTACTAAATATCTGATTTATGTGTCATGGTTGATATGTTTTTGAACACACAGAATAGACAAAGAAGAGTCAGTTAAATATACAAACTGACTTTGTAGTTGAATGTGAATTGGCTTTGTATGGAAGCACTGGTGGAGATGAAAGGAAACGTTTAATGGCTATGGAAGCAGTCAACATTTAAATCATAAAGAGGAAATGTGCTATGTGCACTTATACCTCCTGCTGATTGCCTGGCTACCGCTTCTTCCATGCTGCGGACAGGAAAGATGGAGGCCACTGTATGCGGAAAAGGCCTCTGGTGAGTAAAAAGAGAAAGAGATTGCTCTAGATCTCAGCAGGGTTCTGCTCCCTCCTTCCCTCTACAGCTAAAGCCATGTGTTTGATCATGCAGACACAACTCAATATTCATGTGCTTCAAATGAACAAATTCTCAAAACGTTTACATTAGGGATGTTTAGAGAGCATGTCAGAGGTGCTCAGCGTCAGGCTGTGTGCTACACCTCTTTCTATTGGGCTGCTAAAAAAATCTCAGCGGCCTTAATGTGTGTACAGTGTTAAGTACTTTCAACAGTGGTACTAAAGCTCTAGAGTCAAACTCTATGCCCAAGACTCACAGCAACAGAGCCTTTACAGTAAATGCCTTTCTGGTCATAAATTGCCCAATCATAAAGGATCAGCATCTAAATATTTGCTATTCTTTGCTATTCAGACACACAAGTGTGAAATGGTGTACAGTATTTGTATAAACCATCATAAGAATATTTTATATAGTTTTGAATAAAACATTTAAACAAATTTCAATGTTCATTTTCTGAGAGTTGAGCCTTACTGGATTGATCTGTAGCTGAATGAACTGATTTAGAGAATTATCCTTGTTTATCTGTATGTGCTACCAGTTGACAGAATGATAACTAAGTAGCACAAAATGACATGCTATGAAACTGGTAGACCATTTTGTAGTCAAAACTGAATACAACTTACTTTTTTCTAATTATCAGACAACCTTATTCATCCCTAGGGATCTTATAATAGACCCCAAAAATATCTGGACATTTTCACCGTACTTAAAAATGTAATAAACTTTACCACGTTTGTACAGAACCAATACAGGTGGTTCATTACACACCACTTGAAGACAAGGCAAATTAAGATTAAGAACCTCTGTTTCTCATCAAAACAGGACACCATGAGAAATCTTCTGGAATTTAGTTGTTTATTTCATGCTGCAAAAAACCAAAATGGTAGACCAGCAACAGTGGGCAAGTGACTTATTTAATCGAAGGGAGAATGGAAGGGAGAATCTTATTCAGCAGCTGAAACTTTTCAGGAGCTCTGTAATTTGCTGGGGCTGCTTTTCGATGCACAGGCACTCCACGTGATAAAGCAGAAAATAAACTAATCCTTTTGACATTTGCCACAAAGTTCAAGTTGCAGAAACACAGTCGATCCGTCTGTTTGGCTGTTTCTTTGCCAACAGCAGTAATTAGTTGATCAATTAGAAAGCAAATAAACAGGTGCATTACAACAGTCATGTGTAATGTTTGATATCATTAACACACAAGCATAACACACATTAGTTTACTGATGTCACTCAAAAAACAAAAAACTGTGAAGCACTATCACAGCATATTTTTCCCTTACAGTACTGTAGATGAAGGTCTTGCACCAAGTAGTGATATGGGCCATTAATTAAATGAAAGCAAAGGGATGTGAAAGAACTGAGAACTTGGCTAAGAGGTCTCTGAGCTGAGCCTCCATTAACTTCCATTACTTCTCCACACAGCTGGAACTCCTGGGCATTGACGCTTGGGAGGAACTCCACGCCTGGAAAAGCAGAGTGCCTCAACCCACACTGCCTCACCTAGACCGTAGCGCAGCCCATCAGAAATGAGGAGTTTAGCTTGTAGGGAATATTCCTCACAGCAGGAGCCTGAGAAGACACTGCCTGAGGCCTAAAATTTACAGCATTTCTGACTGCTGTTTGGGAGCCAAGATAAATGGCATCACGTTGTAACTGGAGCCCAAGGAAAGGGAGATGAAGAGAAGAAATGGTTCAAGCTAGGATGGAGCAGCAGCAGGCATGTGTCAGAAAGACCAGGGTGAATTCAAAGAAGTGCAGGAGAGTTGCCAGGGCAACACAGTAAGCTGTTATGCAAGCAGAAATACTGAAAATCAAGGGGAAAACTGCAATGTGCCTATTCAACCTTGACTGAGACCATAATTACTGGTGATCATAAGAACCAGCAGTATTTGGTCATCGGTAGCAGAGTAATCACTCTTTCTAGCCAGTGGCACTTGCGGGAACCAAGGTAAGAGTAACACAGCAATTGTTCATTATTATCTGTGTGGATCAGTGCTGATGACCATTAAAGGTGGCGGCAATGAAGCGCATCTCTCTTCCAGAACTTTTGCCCTGTGAGAATCCATACATCGGGACAAAGCAAATTACAATATAGATCTCCTTTTGTTCGATACCATACCACATTAAAAACACCCCATACCATTCCATCAGACTCATCCCCTTTAATTATAAAGCTTTAATGTTGCTTAATAGGAAAATAGTTTTAGCCTGAGGAATGGAAATAGGTTTTGGTAGAAAAAAAACAAAAAAAAACACAAACAAGAAAATCACAAACTATCATGACCAGGGGCACACCTAATCAATAGCGCAATTAAGAATATTGATGAAATAGATATTTATAGTTTCAGCAAGGCTCCAAATGGTGCTACCATACTAAAGACTAAATGAGTGATGATGGACAGCTCTGATTCAGAAGAACTGTCTAGATCAGGCAAGTCACAGGCATACATATAAATATCTTTTACTCACATATATAGCGACGGCATCTGACACGAAGATTACAAATCTCCTCTTCAGAGAGGAAAAATACAGAGAGCTGTAGGATCATAGCATAAATAAATTGAAGGATCCTCTGCAGATGGATCAGAGCACATTCAATCTTTCAGGATTTCACTCAAAATCTACCAAAACACAGACAAATATCTCACCTTGACGCCCCTTTGTTCACATTTCAAACTAGGTAATATCAGAACAGCATTTCACGTAGGCGCCACAGCCTGCAAACCATCCTCCATGAGCTGTTCCAAACAGATAAGACTGTCCACATCAGACTTATTTGCATACAGACATATCCTTCCAAGACAGAGGGATATATCTGAGGAAATAACAGCATAACAGCAAGACTATATCTTATACTGAATATCCGTAATGCAATTTGTTTAGTCTATTTACCTATAATTTGAGACTTCCAACCAAAGAAACTTCAGACTTCAGCCTCATAACTCACTTCTGCATCTCTGAATAATATCCGTTTATTCATATAATCAGTGCAAAAATGTTTCACTGGTGTTTATTATTCAAATGTATTCTTAAAAGGCGACTAATTAGCATACAATTTCTCTAGGATTTACAGAGTCCGCTATTGTTGATAACAAGCTAAATTCCTCTTGAGCTGGCTTGATTGTTCTATGCCAGTTCACTGGATAAATAAAAATGAAGATTTTGCATAAGACCTGCAAATACGATATGAAGGAACGGGTTAAAGAAAAGTAGATTTAGAAATAATGACAGGAGTTCTGACAACAACATGTCTGGTGACAGGTATTCTAATCTGTCAAATATTTCAATTCTTTAAATATAAAAATGTTCTGAAAAGCGGCGTCAGCGTACCTATGTCCCTACCACAACAGACATCATCTACAGAGAACCTCCAATCCATCTCCTCAAATGGCAAGGCAGGGGTAAAAAGTAAGATACTTCTTCAATTATGTATCAGCCTTACAGCACTGAACAAACAACAGGGTCTGACTGGCCTCAAATTACATCCTGTCATCATGCATCTTTAAAAACAAGGATTAAGAGGCTCAAAGGAATCCCACAAGTGATTCAGCAAGAGGAACACAGTCCTTCAAGTAACTCTTTCATCCTGTTCTACAATGACAAAACAGAAATGTTTCCTTCCGAAACAGAGAGCTGCCTTCAACAAGGAGTTCGCTAAAGTCCCACAAGACTGGTGCCAATGCTTTGTGGAATCCACTGAGCGATGGCAGTATGTGTGCGGCTCCGTGACTGCTTGTCTAAAGCAACACTTATCTGGGCACTATTACTGGACCGACTCGGAGGAAGTCTTTCAGTTAAGTAAGGATTGTCCAAAACAAACAAAAAAAAAAAACAAGAGTGAGCTTGTGTGTAGCAAGCAGGCACTTGACTACACATCACTCAGCAGAATTCTTCAGCTCAGCTTCAACTTCTTTCCCTCTGCCCACCACTGATTGAGGGTGGTATGACACATTCTTTTCACAGTGAGAGTGCTGCTTGCGTTTGCTGCGCTTCCTGACTTTAATGGGGCCCCCAGCAGCCAGCAGTCAGAGCCAAAGCCACATTCTGACAGAAGGGCCATCGCAAGCACTGTCAGGGCTTTGTGTGGAACAAATGCTTGAGTTAAGAGAGAGCGAGAGAGAGAACACGTGATAGAGGTTGTTGAGGAGCACATCTACCACAATAGTACTTTTCTCCAGCAGTAGGACTGAGTTGGGCAGGTGAGAAAGAGAAAGAGAGAGAGCAAGAGTCCCATGACATGAAAATTTTACTTTATGAATTTTTTTTTTAACATGAATACAATTTCCCCTAGTCTGCCTATGGTCCTTCAGTGGCTAAAAATGGCAATAGGCATAAAGAGTGCCTTGGTCATGCTGTTGCCGTTGAGAGTACATTTACAGCATTTATCAGACGCTTTTATCCAAAGCAACTTCCATTACAGGGGACAGTCTCCCTGGAGCAACTTGGGGTTAAAGGTCTTGCTTAGGAACCCTAAGGTCACCACTAGGCCACCACCCTCAGATAGCCCAATCTGTAATTTCCCCTTATTTCATCATATGTTCTCATGCTTTGTCCACCCAGAGAATTTTGCCCCTCGCCTTCCCTTAAAAATTTGCTCCACCAACTGTCAATGCGATCGAGTGAGAGACCACTTTCACCGGTAGAGACATCATGATTTGTAAACGAGTGAAGCATTACAGTTGCTCGGTGCTTAGATATACAAATGAGCACAAATCTACTTTTAGTTCCTACATGCGAGCCTCTGAAGAACCAGTGGGTTCATTTTATTTTCTCTGGAAATACAGCCTATATTGCAAATAAAGTTGGGAATAAAGTGGGAGTTGCAAATAAAGTGGGAGAGTACAAATTAACGCTTTATATACAAATTTTATTTTAAAACAAAAGACTGCTAAACAGCAATCTTATGACATAATACAATTATGTAAAATGTTTTTTATGGAGAGATGATCAAAAGGGGCCAAGGGTGTATACAGTTACATTTTTCAAACTTTTCAAACCTGTGTTGATGTGGAAGGGGCATAAGCAATGACGTAACCCACCTTTAGGTGGGCTGACAAGACTGTCAATTTTCCTGCCCAAAGAGGGCCCCCGTGTGCTCACACAAACAAGCAAGGAACCCCAGACGAGAGCACCTTTCAAGCAAAATCATAATTAGACATCTCATTCTACTGCTTGAAAGACAGAAAACCCATCTTGCACAAGTAAGCAAGAAAGAAAAGAAAACAAAGTGTGACAAAAAAACTGAAAAGAACAAACACCACATCAAAACCAGCATGTAAGGTGTCACTGTGATGCTTTTGAAGGCACTAGCCGGCCGGAACTCTTTCAAGGCTCATCAGCGGCATGAAGTTATGGGAGAAACAAAGTACAGCGATCCTTTGAGGATCAAACAGTGACTGAGTCACAGTAGAAACAAGTCAAAAGCGACAAAAACATCTTGCTCTCAGTGCTCCAGCATGCAAATAACCAAAGGGTGGAGACCAGCCCGTTGCCTGCCCTCCACCCTTGTATGTTCCGTGTCCACTGGGCATGAGCAATTCTACTTCAGCCTTCCGACATAAAGAGAGAGAAGAGATCAAAGGGAGAGGTAGTGTGAGCTCACCCAAACACTGCATCAGTTAGTGGATTACTTCCCCAATACAGACGTGCACTGACGTATACATACACATACATATATGTATATATACATACACACATATGTGTACACAAATATATAGACATATATATTAGGGATGCACTGATATTATTTATTTATTTTTCTTTTTTTCCCGAAACCGACAATGAGGAACCACTTAGCCGAAACCGAAACCCTGAAAGAAATGATTATACCAATTTTTAGTAATATTGCCATTACGGCTGAGACTGTGTACTTATAATAATACATTTTATTTATAGATGCTTTTAAAGATACTCAAAGGCATTACAATTGCATAAATTAATACTCTTGGCTCAAAGAATAAATCTGTTACTATGAAAATATTTATTTAGCATTCAAATAATACACAATATAAAATTACATTTGCAAAAAAATTGCTTTCAGAACAAGTGCTTTAAAAACGTCTGAAAGATCTTTGTGGATGCATCCCCTCTAGAAATTCCGGAATTGCACACTTTACAAACAGCTTTCTGTGTGTCTTTCTTAGATATATCGAAATGCATTCACGCGGCAGACATGTTGACACTAATCCAAGCGCGTGCAAGCGCAGTTGTTGCTTGTGTCATTACTGTTTCAGTCGAATTAAAAACATTTTCCGGTGGCCGAATATTTGGTGCATCCCTAATATATTAAGCATCATTTTCTCAGGTGCCAAGGACTTATATATATATATACACACACATATATATATTAGGGCTGTAACGGTACATGTATTCGTACCGAACCGTCACCCTATATAGGTAACGGTTCGGTACATGATGTCTTTCGGAGAATATACATGATTGAAGTAATACGGAATCACAGAGGGCCCAAAAAGCGCAAGTAAATCATAAACCTGGGTCGTAGTGTGGTGCAATAGTGCCACCTACTGGCGTAACACTTCTGCTGCCTTACACATAGATGAAAATATCTTTAGAACTTTTTGTTGCTTAACTTTGCTGTATCGAGAACCATATATATATATATATATATATATATATATATAATTAATCTGTTACAAACCAAAAGAAGGCTAACTTTTGCTTCTGTATTTTGGATTTTCTTTTCTATCTCCTTTTCAAATTGCTTACACAGGTCATTACAGCAGGTTTATGATCAAATTACAAATTAGTCTGAGAATGTTGAAGGCCACATCATCTTAGGGTCTCTTCAAGCAGTTCAAGGTTTGTTTCTGTTTTCAATGACTTTTTTGTTGAAATGTCCTACTCTTCGTCTTTATTGTCCTTACTGACAGTAGGGCATTAGCTTTTAAGAATTGTTAATATTTAATAAAATCCTTTCTTCTCTCTGCACTTCAACATTTTCGAATCCACTGGATACCACAAAACCGCAAAGCAAGCATTCACCCTCAATTACCATGGTGGGCTCAAAATGAATCAGCAGTGCCATTTAAAAAAAAAAAAACTGTCAGTAAATGATTTTTATTTACTTTTATCATAACGATGTCTTCAAGAAATCAACAGTTTTTTTCCCCCTGACTCATTTATACAGCTTTATGCATTATGATAAAGTTTGATGAACACAAGACGAACAAGTCACGACAGCAAGTTTATACCAATAATGTACCGTCATATCGCTCACAACTAGCTGATATTACAAAAGGCATGAGGACAGATGAGTAAAATGCCCAGGTATGGGTCTGCCAAGCCCACTAAACATTACTGTGGGTTGTTTTTGTGTCTGAGATGGTAAAAGGAACTCACCAATATACTCGAAGACGTAAACTACAAAGAAGGGAGTGACGAGATCATTGATGCCTTGTACATAGCCGCTGGCTGGATGCCGTATGGCCCAAATGAAGAGAATCCGCTCAAAGATCTGAGGAAAAAGGAGAAAGGAATCAGACCAGATGCTACCTGAGGTACCGCAAGAAGTATTTATACTGTTTACAATCATAAAGCCCAGACTCAGGCAAACACTCAGTGTTACACAATTTAAGCGCTGCAAGGTCACTCGTTTGACTGCTTTTAATTAGACACAGAGAGAATCTCCTCATTTAGCCGGCAATCAATTAAGAAAATCAATTAAGCTTTCAAGAGTAATTAGCATCACAACAGTCAATAGAGCAGACAGTGAGGGTGAGAAAATGACTGGAAGGAATGTGCTGTAAGGTTGGTGTGGATGAAGGAGCAAAGAGGTAGCTACAGTTGTGTAAAGTTGAACTTTGACACTAAGGCAAGAACTATATATTTAGTGTTACACTTCTTCATAGCCACCTGTCATGACTAATTGAAAAAAGGAACCCCCTCCCAAAAAAATAAACGAAAAAAACAACCAAAATGTCATGTCATAATTTGTGTGTATGTGTGTGCTTTTCCCCACAAAGGCCTATTCTGAGTCACTCTCTTGCTGCTGGGTAACAAGGTTTTTTATGTAACTTTTTCTTTTTCTTGCTAAGCAAACACCTCTATCTTCATTAAAGGCAGCGTCGACAATGGATTTTTTAACGTTCCACCTTGCTGTCAGCTTGCTCGAATTAAAGAGAGCTTGAAGTTCAACTTAAATCAGGTACAGAAGCGAGATGCTCCCTCTCTTTTTGACTTCCCCCAGCGACTGACAGGCCGAAATGACGGCTGGCGCCTTTTGGGGCATCATGTTCCTGTCAACCCTCAAATAAACTCATCGCTTGCGCTGGGCCCAAAACACCAAACACGCTCACGGCTGCCTTTTGTGGCGTTGCATCCCATTCTCTACCAATCCCAGTCTATCAACATGAACTCACCTCCTCTGTCGCCTTTCATGTTCAAAGCTCCGTTTATCAAAGCTGTTGGGGTGGGGGGGGGGGGGTAAGGTGTGGATTGTTAAAGCAAGTTGCTTCATACATCCGACGTCTCCTCCTCTATTCTCCTCCCCTACTCCCACTTTCGATTTGTTCCTCTCTCACCCTCTGCCTTTCTTTATTTCTCTTCCCCGATGTGATTGGTGGCTGTGGCTGGTTCACCGATACGTGCGAAAAGTTATTATTTTCAATCTATTGTTAGAATTAATACATACAATAATTATAATCTGCTTTAGTGCTGACACACATATAATCACTTGTGGTGGGCTTTTCCTACTTTCAGCTTAAGCAAATGAAATACAGTGGATAACACCTTCACACTAGTCAAGGGGGATTAGCTGTTCAATTTTTCAGCCAGGCATTGATGAATGTATGCAAAATTCTGTGAAATATTTACTATATCGGTCACATCTGATATTAAACTTTTTATATTTTGTGACCTTAGGATTTTGATAGTATCGACTTCAAAAATGTGAACTTAAAAACTATTGGTTTGGCTTGAACTAGCTTGACCACCCCAGCTGTCTGACAAAACACAGAAAATGAGAGGTCACCAGTAAGATACATGAGGCAAGATTAGGTTTTCAATTTTGAAACACTAATGTAATTCTTATTGTACTAAAAATTTTGCACTAAAAAAATTTATTTTTACAGTTTACTGTAATTTTAACCAGCCTTCAATTAACTGAACCTCATATATGGGCAACATTTGTGTTCCTAAACAAAAAATAAATAACATTTGGTTATTGGTATCAGTACTGGACACAACAAATAATTATCATTTATCCTAATAGGCCCAGATTTTCTTCTGTGCACCCTTACCTAGGATCCACAGCTCTCGCTCCTCTACAGCACCCCATCACAGGGTGGAAATTAGACACTAAACCAGGCAGGAGAAATCGATGGCCAGCTGTAGTGCACTGAAGGGGCTGGGATCGAATACATTATCCATTTATTTGCTTAACAGACTGCCTCCTCTACGGCATCCTCTAAGGCCTTCGTCATACGTGCCCGCTTTTTTTTTAGGACTTCCATTAAGTACTAAATAATTTCTGTAAGGGCTGATGCAAAGAGGAGAGGCACAGGGAACAAGCTCAGGGCCACAACACATCGACCAAACTGATTTTGTTAAAACAATAAATAAATAAATAACTCTCAGTGCAATGCACAACCCCTGAGGACATCAACAACACCTGCTGGCCAAGGTCACATGGCTGAGGTTTAATGAGTGGCTTAAGATGAGAACCTGCTTTGCGTCTCATTAGCTAGCTCGCTGTTTCATTTGGGAGGGACACTTTGTGTAGAACACTAATGCAGAGGTTAGAGGGTTGTCACGGTCGGAGATTTCACTACGGGCTGAGCAGGTTTCCTTACCATGCTGGGCAAAGGGTGAGTGAGGAATAAAATAGTTCAACTGTGTGCATGCATAATCAAAAAATAGTCTGGCGAAAAAAGTAATGTAGCCAATTAGCCAAGTCATGTTTGGTGCCCAGAGTTTCTTTACTTTAAACTAAAGGTTCGAGCCTATTGTAGTTAGCAAGTAATGGAAGATTAAACCCCAACAATTAGTATGCCCACCAAACTTGCCTCAAACCATGGTCAGTTGTAAAGTAATCTGAGGTACACTTGTACGTTCGGACACTTCTGACACTTGGGTTATCTATAAAAATACAGTCTATTCAATTCAGGCTTCAAGATATTACTACTATTTATAGTTACACCACATATCAAAAATGTATGCTTCTGAAAACTAGCTGCCCTCTCCATCGTGGTTCAATTGATCAGGTATTTTATATCGTTATGAATTAACAACAAAAACACAAAAGCTTTGCAAACAGCTAGCAAAGCTAGATGTGCTGTACTTCAGTTGATTTATTAATTTATCTTTGTGTTTTGGTCACAAGCCAGTTTATACCATCAGTTCCTAAGAGAGGCAGGGTGTTCTGACGATTCACACTACACTGTAGAAAAATGCTCCCTTGAGGCTTCATATGGGGTGCAAGGAACCTGAGTGACAGCCTGAAGTCTTAGTAAGTCCATCCTCAAATATTTTATCTGTTCTCTTATTTACGGTAATTTCCAAAACTTATTTTTTACCAGCTGAGACTTATCAGTTCTGTGTTTACTTTGTTTACAGCTGGTTGACTGAACAAATGTGTGTTTTAGCAACTCTGATATTCAAATGTGAAGTCAAGGAAAATCATAGGTCATTGTAAATTGGGCGCAAAGTTTTTGCACCAGCAGCAGGTTTTGCAGACTTCTTAGTAGGTCCTTATAACAAGAATAAGGATATCTATATAAGAACATCTGCCCTCATATATTATAAAGGTGCTACAAAAGGGTCTCGAGGTAATGATAATGTTGTATATCTATATATATCCGTATCCTGTCCAATCACATAGAAGGTGCTAACTCAGCTAGCTCCTTGGAAACACATCCCGGGCAACAGCATGAAATCTGTAAAGCACATTCAGTATGAACTGCCCTCTTCTTTAATGAAACATAGCCTGCAAGAGTCAAAAGGAAGCGTGTGTGTATGTGTGAGGCCCCTGGTGAGAAAAGACCTACGGCAGTGTGTCTGACTTGTGTGGGTCTCATGTGTGGGCCAAGCGTACACGGGAGAAAGCTTCAAGGTGAGTGGACTGAATGGTGTGGACAGCTCACCTCTTGCACAGAAGCTTGTTGAAAGAGAGGAATAAGAGGATTAGTTCTCGGTATGTCAATGTGAATCTGCAGGAAAAAGAACACAAAAAAGACACACGAGCACAAGCAGGTTAGGACGGATTCGGAACAGCCATTAAAGAGAGAGATAGAGGGGGCTTGGAATCTGGTCGGAGACAGCGAGCCCTAGATACTGTCCATGACTGAAGAAGGTACAAAGTGGCCCAAACCAACTCTATTCTAAATGAATAAAGCTGACAGCGATATCAGATCTGTTTAAAATACAACAAAAATAAAGATGCCTTCAAATCCTCTGACCAAATCGATATTCAGGACACACAGGCCAAAGCAAGTTTTTTTAAATTCATATTAATTTTGACTTTTTTCTCCTTTTACTTTCATATCTCTCAAGATTAATTCTATTAAATATTCTTTATAATTATGCAATTGAAAAATAGAAGGGGGAAAATTACTTACTAGAGTGGAAGTATAAGCGACAGCATTTTGTTAACCAATATTTTGAACTCATATCATCTGACATGATTTGCTTTATTAATCTGTTACTTAATCTTTAGAAATGTGTCAAAATAATAGCTCCTTACTGTAAAACAACTACTACTTCTTTACAGCAATTATTCCAAATGATTAAGGTAACCACACTGCCTTCTTAAGCTTATTTCCCTTTGCTGCAATCATTTAATGTTCTACTGATTTTTCTTTTTATGTTGTGCAACACACAGCACCCCCAAAACAGCAGTCATAAATGACTGTGTATCATATGAATATAAAGAGGCTTTAATTTTATTAATTTAAGTCTTTTTCAAGCTAATTTTTCTACTGACTTTAACTAAACAATGCACAAACTGTTCAGTAATGTTTCACAAATTTCAGCAGCAGCTCCCGAGTGGAGCAAATGTCTAAGACCTGGCCCTGTTCTCCAGACATTGTAAGTTCAATTGATAAAACTGGTGTTGACAAAACTGCATTCAGGAGTCAATCTCCCATTGCTTAGCATGATGCTAGCCAGCATGAACATCTACAAGCTGACTTAAGAGAATGGGTAGTGCTGAGCTGTCCAATGATGTGTTAGTAGCAATTTGAAAAGATGACTTGTTGTGACTTGGAGAAAAAATCTGCTAGCTAGTTGGTGGAATTGTAGAGAAATGAATTGGACAGGGAAATATATTTATTTGCTGTATTGGTCATCTTTGTAATTCCTGCAGCTCTCAACTGATTTTTGGCCAAAAATGTTTGTGTCCTGAAATTTTGGTGCATTACTAAAAACAAAAAGTAAAATTTCGAAGTAAACCTCTGCAAGCTGAAATATAAAACTGAAATTTGAGAATTAGAACTAGATGCACTTATAAGCCACGAATACTTCAGCATGTCAATAGACAGTAAAGGCACTGTTTTCCCTCAGTTCCAGCCTGAGCCTCAGAGCCAGCCACCAGATCAGACAGACAGCGAGATAGACAGACGGATGGCACTGAGCAGGTGATGACTGAATGGCGTGCCGGTGGCTGACAGACAGACAGACAGACTGGTGCTCTGCGTCTCCTCTCTGTCCGGCTTCTTACCTCGGTCACTTTGGGCTGGAGCACTAAACACTCCGGACTCATCCGGGGAATATCTATCTGAATCTGATGGTGCAGAGAGAGAAACATACACCACATACATATTCACTGAAATATGGACTCTTGTGTGAAAGATAGAGAGGGATGATGGGAGAAGACATTCAAACAGACGCAAGAAGACACCAAATGTACACACATTCAAAATTCAATTCACTATTCACCAGCTTCGTCGAGGCTGAAAAAATTAGGACATTAGAAAAAAACATTTCATGACATTTTGTCAAAACAGTCCAGGATACATTTCACTGCGTGTTGTACTTGTATGACATGCATGTGACAAAGACAAATAATCATCATTTGTAATTGTTATTAAAAAGGAAAAAAAAAAAAACATAGCTTGTATCCAACCATCTTGAAATTAGTACAGAGAAGCACCTTTTATAGTAATGACAGTTTTAAGGTAAGATTTAACCAGCTTTGCACAGTGTGATGGAAGTGATATTCACTCATTCTGCCCTGATGATTCACTCCAGGTTGGGTTGGCTGACGCCTGCAGATCGCACTTATACAGAGCACTGCACCTCCCAATATGGTTTTGTATTGATAAAAAGACAGAAATTCTACAATAAAGATTTATGTATGTGTTCAATCCAATAAACATATGGTGTTTATTGGACAATAAGTGGTTTTCATTTTGCCATAATGTCTAGGATTGAGCATTACAAAATACACCTGGTACGTATCAAAATCAAATTAGTCTGGTGTCGGTCCAGCTGCAGTGAATATTTTAGATTAGAGCACAAGGTAACAGCTTCACATCATCCAATGATGTACAGTGTATAATCTGATCACTGTCAGATAGCAGCCGGTCGTTTATTTTCTTTTAACTTCTAATTACTGGAACAGTCTATAATAATGTCTATATATTTTCATGCTGTTGGTGGCTGCTTCTAGTATGACACTGAAATGACATCCAGCTGTTTGAATACTAATTACATTACTTGAACATATTCAATTGCTGATAAAAGCTTATGTCTAATATTTAAAAGTCATCAGATCTATTTTTCCTTAACAGGACTTACTACTTTGTTCAGAAAAGGCTGAACTACATGCAGAAATATTAATGTATATCAATATTAGGGCTGTAACGATACACCAAACCCACGATTCGGTTCTATCACGATTTTTGACCCACGATTCGGTTCGTATCAGGATTTTTTCGGAGGGAGGGGGATGATAGTGCTTTGTAGTGATGGGCACAGCAGTTCTTTTAGATGTACTGAATCACTAGAATCAGTTCACTAAAAAGATCTGTTCAAAAGATTCGTTCACCGAATCATTCAGTGCTTGGCGGGAGGAGCAACTCCAACTTCCTGAACTGATTCAGGGCTGAACGGTTCAGACTTCAGTTCAGTTCATGGATTCCAGGACTGGGAGATGAGAGTGTTGTTGCTATGTTGCTCTGACAGTTTTATAAAAAATAAACTCATTTATGAATCATGATGTTTGAAGTGTCCTGTCCTATGTTATGCTATTTAACTGATCTACTCGACAAACGTGGCTCAGTGAGTGATCCGTTCACTGAACGTATACCCCACAGTACATTCAGGAAGGATTCACACTGAACAAGCACCATTCCTGCATTTTCTCAAACTGCTGGTTTTATACACAGCTTGTTACATGCTGTGTCCTACTGTTCGTGAGTTGTTGCAGTGGCAATTTAGTTTAAAAAGTTAATGTGCTGCGTTAACGTGAGACTCTTATTGGGCGATAAAAAAAAGGCGGTTTTTTTTTTTTAAGCACTAATATATATATAAATTAGAGGTGGGCATAGATTAACTTTTTTTAATGCCGTTAATCTCATTGTAATCTTGGCGTTAACGGCAATAACCGCACGAGATTCTTCCCCCCTGTAGAA
Source organism: Hemigrammopetersius urotaenia (assembly GCA_037974485.1). Lineage (NCBI taxonomy): Eukaryota > Metazoa > Chordata > Actinopteri > Characiformes > Alestidae > Hemigrammopetersius > Hemigrammopetersius urotaenia. The sequence goes on from JBBPDC010000129.1 coordinate 24,866,460, forward strand.
TACAACGGCCAGGAAGTCCAAACAGTTAATAGAAACGTCACTGTTTGTAAACATTGCCTAACACGTGTCCCATACGCTAATGGAAACACGACCTATATGGCTAAGCGTAGTCATGCTGAAATAATGGCTCCTGAACGGAGGACAGACTAAAAGGTAACTCACTTTATTAATGTGGATGCTGATCCTTTCGTGTGGTGGAGGGAAAGGAGAAAGTTCCTCCATGTTACAAAAGTTGCACAAAGTCACCTCTGTGTCCCAGGAACTTCTGTTGTGAGAGAATTTTCTCCACTGCAGGCCATGGTGTAAGTGCAAGCCGCTCTTGCGTTGCAGCGGACTGTGCTGACAGGCTAATCTTCTTACAGAAGAATCTTATAAAGCAAAGGAATACATACCTCATGCCCATAATGGCAATCATTGAGAATGAACTTTACATCATGAATGTAGCTGAAGTATGTTTACTCTGACTACTGTGTTGTGTTTAGAGCACTTTAAGAGCCACTGTAACATTTTTAAAAAGGAATTTTATACATAAATACATATTTCAATCGTGAGTAAGAGGCAGTTTATTATTTGTTTTGCTGTGTTATTTGTAGTATTATATTATTGAGCACAGTGTTGCTGGAATTTGTTCAAAATAAAGATATAATTTTGGGAGAAAAACCACTGTTCTCTTTATGCACAAAACACATACCGAAACCGAACCGAAACCGTGGCCCAAATACCGAGGTACGTACTGTACCGTGGGATACCTGTACCGTTGCTTGACTAGAGTATATATATATGCCTAGTGTATATATATATATATTCGCTGTATTTCAAACTAATTTTTAAAAGCTTTCCCGAACTTTCATTAGAAGTGTCGACCCTGTAGTGCCATTTTGCTAACACCTGTGCAAACGTTGTGAGGAGCAAGGGTGCCTGACATCACTCCCACTCTGTGAGAGAGCAGTTAATTGCCCTTTCCCAGCAGTAGGCCTCACCCCTGCAATGCAGAAGCAGCGCCTTTGCTGAGAAAAGTCGTCAGGGGCCGTCTTTCTGCAGGCTTTTCTGTGCTGCTACTTCTGACAGCTAGCTTAATAAAAAGGAATGTTCGTGAAAACTCTTTTCACCTACTTCAGAGTTCAGAGCATCTACAAAGTTTTCAGAGAATTAGACTACTTTGCCTTTTATTTCAGGGCAGAGGGGAGGAGGCAGTCATGCTGTACCAATTCCAAACTTCACAGCAGAGCACAGAGATTATCTGCCATGTTTTTGATTGCTGGAACACAGGGCTAAGCAAAATGGCTAAAATAATACTTTAATTCTGTGTAACTTTATAATAATAATAATAATAACAACGATAATACTAATAACCAGAATTTAACTTTCAGAAAAAAAAACTATTCCTTTCTTGTTCCTCCATTCTTCCTCCTTTTAATTTAATGAAGGAGTAGGCAAATATCATAAGTACTTAAACAATGAATAAACAAGAGAGAGGTAGAGCATGAAAAGTTGTTGAACAGCATAAAGGTCGTGTTAATTAAGTTAAGAGAAAACCAAAAATAACTACATAGTGCTCCCCTTACAGGAACTGTAATAATAATTATTATAATAATACATTTCATTTATAATGCACTAACCACATTGACCATATCACTGATCAATGAAAGGCTTGTAATTCACTAAATGTCTCTGAAATGCCTCCAGACATTTACATCTTAGATCACATAAATGCAATGATTTGTCAGTGGTGTATTTTCAAATAACGATTAACAAACGATGGACATTGCCGCCCCACTGTGGACAGCAAGCCAGCAATGAGCAGAGGTGTGTTTTTCCTCCTGCAATGAGAACTGAGGTTTATCCCAATGTGTGTGAGAGAGCAGGGGGGCGAGACCCCCTGCAGAGGCTCGAGTGTCTGTATTGATCCGCTGTGCTGTCCTACTGTCAGCAAAAGGGTGATTTTCAGTTTATTGTGAAAGGCCATGATTCTTCTGAAGAGGAAAAAGGTGGGGAACAGCTCGAACTTTTTGTGTGTGTGTGTGTGTGTGGCAGTATGAGAGAAACAGCATCGGAAAACCTTACTTGTCACACAGTGAATAAATTCTCAGACCAGGAAGAAATGCAGTAACAAAATGGGACACATCTATGTTTAAGGCAGGAAAGATAGTGTAGGATCCTTACACTGCTCCAACACAAGCATGTGCAATACAAGTAATATGTGGAGTGCTATCCTGTACAATTCAAAAGTCTGGAATATAAGCAAAATTGCATGCAGGAAAAAAGTAATGATTTCATAGGTTATTACTACTCAGCCTTACAAATGACAAAAAAGGATGCTTAAAGGAGTCTAAAATGATGAACGGACCGGAAGGTCACTCTAACGTGACTGGAAAAGCTGTACAATAACAAAAAAATGCCTAATATTTCAAAAATTATCAATTATCAAAAGCCAAAGTATAAAAATTACAATACATTCTTCACCATTTTCATACTTCTTGATGTTCCCACCACAAACTGGAATGTTGTTGTTGTTTACTTGCATATTTAGGACAGTACTTTTGCTGTTTGGTTCATAATATTTATAGAGGGCATCATTAATTAATCCATCAAAACATACACACTATTTATATGACAAGTGATTCTAAACTTCTGTTCGTTAATGTATGTCCTTATTTCATACCAACCAGAGTTTGTCAAGGTTTAAAGTCTCCCTTGTGCAGGGCGTGTTGTACTTTAGGCCATGGGTCACCTCCTGCAGGGAAAATCAGAAGTGAAATCGAGAGAGGAGGTCTTGTGTTACCTGTCTGTAGGTGTCCTGGTGATGCTCGTCATTGCGGGAGTCGTAGTACTGTTCAATGAAACCGAAGTACTCCTGCCTTTTCCTCTGCAACGTGCTGGCTCTGCGCTCGGCGTTGGCAGGAAGGTAGCCCTAGGAACCACCACAGCGTGTACACACACACACACACACACACACACACACACACACACACACACACACACACACACACA
>JBBPDC010000129.1:24890121-24902208 GCA_037974485.1 Hemigrammopetersius urotaenia
CATAACATTCTGGAGTATATGCAAATTGCTATTATAAAAACTTAAGCAGCAACTTTTCCAATTTCCCATATTTATGTCATTTTCAAAACTTTTGGCCACGACTGAGTGTTTATGTATACAGTTGTATTTATTTACCTTGTGCAAGTCTACAGGGTTCAGTGACCTCTCTGTCGTTGACCATGCAGCGGCACTGTGGGAGGGGTCTGAGTGTCACAACCCCATTCTGGTTCTCAATCTCACACATCGAACCTTCTGGCAGGACTGACATTTTAGAAAGCAAACGATGAAACATAAAGTCATGCATTTTGGAAAATGTTTTCTTTTCCTATTCAATGCTTAAGACCTGGTAGCAGTGGGCATCTAAGAAGAAGTCACATCAATATACACAGGATAAAAAAAAAAATTGGTCATTTTTGTCATTGCATTATACTGATCTGTGAAATGAATAACACTGCATAAGTCTGTGCACAAGTTCTATAAGAAAAGTCATTAAAAGTAGAGAAAAAGGGCGAAAGGTCCCAAAAATATAATGTACTTATTGTAAAAAAGTATCAAAGCCACAAATGCTAGCTATAGCAGTTATTAGCTAGTATTAGAAAACATTTTAGACATCTTGATGAAAATGATGTTCCAGGCATGTTTTGCAGAACATAATTCTATTCGTTATATTTTTTAAGCATAATACTCATTTACACTCAGTTAAATGCTAATTCTAAACTTTAATGCTATTACTCTGAACTCTGATTTGATTTATTTAATTTATGTAATCACAATAGCAACTTAAAGTAAAATTCTCTTTTGTCATAGCATATAGAAATGTCAAATGTTGAACTATTAATGTCAGGTCTGAATTTTATTTTAAACAGTGAAATAGTACTTGGCATAGTATATGGTAATACATTTTTCATTCATTTTTAAAAATCACATATGTACACATTCTATGAACCTTTATGAGGCATTCATCAGTGGAGCTTCTTACTCCTGGTATGGGGTACTAATAATTTAAATGGGTCATTTTTTAAACGTGGATGACAAACTGATTAAAGATTCGCCAGGTGAGTCGATGGAGTGGTGGTTGTATACACAGACATAATTCAGCTTCATATTAAATAATCCCGCCATGCATTTTTTACAACCAAATAGATTGGATATTATAAAATTCTTTTGAACATTGACTCTACCAGTGAACAGAAACACATAAACAAGCAAAATAAACGAGCAACAATACCGATACGGGATTCCTCCTCATTCTGATCCTGAGGGCCCATCCTGGTGACCCCTTCCTGTGGCAAACAGAAGTGCAAGCACTGATGAGAACACTTCAGAGAACTGCACATTTAGACATACCAATAACAAACCATGTTTCGTAACTACTCTATAATGTTACAGGTTTTATTTTCTCTCGGATCTGGCACAAATCACACCTCAAAGGCAAGCTGCGGCAATTCTTTACGGTTTCAATGGGGGATTAAAAGCTTGCTTATATAAGTCCAGACACACCATGGGCACAGACTAGTTCCTTGTGCCTTTAACTTTAAACACGTGGGAAAATCCTGACACTACAGAGCCTGGGGCCACTTTCGGCTTCAGGACTGGCCCTCCCTGAGCTTGCAAACATCTTTCAACCAGCCCTAAAACCTCTGCAGTAAATCCCTGCGTAAACCTACCCAGGCTCAAATCTGATAACACACACAAGATGAAAAAGAAAGGAGTGGAAAGAGAGGGAGAAGCAAAACTCAAATACAGATTAACCTGTCATAGACAACCAGAATTGCTTTACCTTCCTGCGAGGGGAGGCATCTCAAAGAGTTTTGCAGAGAGAACAAGAAAGAGAAAGAAAAGAATAAAAGCAGGAAGAATGCAAACACCATTGGCCATTGGTTAGAAAGCAGAAATCCCAATTAAAGCTAATAAATGCAGAATATAAAAGCTGTATGTAAGGTAAGATAATATTGGACAGGTCCAGTCAGAGTAGACTAAGAAAAAGTAAGAAACAAGGAGAGAAAATGTGGACTATAAACTATAAAAGTCGATAACACATTTGTGTAAAAGATATTTTCTTATGATTTTAATACAAGTTATGCAATCTTACTTGGCAGAAAAAATACATTAATAAACTACTAGAATTTATGTGACATTTTTGGAACATTTTCGCAAAAAAGGGAAACTGGTCCAAAGAATATAAAGTGAATGTAAACTGTAATTCACTGCATAAATCACCATGTAATTATGTAATATATAGACAGACAAAACAGGTAATAACCCACATCATAATCTGAGAATTGGCCGGATCATTACCCTGAGGTGGTAGATGGTGACTCCTGTGCTCAGAACGTCGGGCTCCAGAGCGACGAGGTGGGGCAGCAGAGAATGGATCTGAACTCCTGCTCTGTCCTGGTTAATGTCCACAGTGTACTCCTCCAGCAGTGACCGCTTATGCAGCCAACTTTCTGACCAGTCCTTAGTCAGCTGCTCCACCTGGAGAAAGAAAGAAAAGACAATGTCATTAGATTTCTGAGCAGCAAGATTTTTTGTTGCATAACTTTAACAGGAAAAGCACTTATTGTTCAGTGATTTAGTTCAAGATCAAGTTCAAGTAGCTCTTATTGTCATTTCAATCATATACACTGTGAAACAAAACAGCGTACCTTCAGGACCAAGAACAGAAACAGAACAGAACACCACAAAAGTGTGCAAGAAAAACACAAAGGAGCAACAATACAATAAGATAAGACAACATTTAGTGCAATCAACATTAATATACACTTGTCTTTAGGTTAAAGCCATACCTTTAATTCATTCTGTAGCACAATATCAGAAAAGCTGCTGTCTCTCTCATCACTCAATGATGGGCTTGGGTTCCTCTGCTGTGGAAACAACAAATAATCAATCAGTAAAACCACTCTATGATCTGTTCCTTATGTTATACTTGCTCATATTACCATGTTGATCCACTGCAGTACATATATATTGTGTATAACAACAGATTGAATAGTCTGTTATTGTAAATCTACTCTAACTTGCTTTTCAAACTGAGTTAAATATGTGGGCAGGCCCTTTTTGTTTGTTTGCTAATTTAGATCAATTACACAAATATTTTTTTTTCTTTGCAAAGGTTATAAACCCAAAGGGAAATCTGATAGTATTAGTAAGTAAAGCTTTATAAATAGCTGATTTCTGTCAACAAATCCTTTCTTGACTGTAGAGTAACAGTAAATAGCAACGGTCCAATATAGTAAATGGCACTCATACATACAAGGTGGATATTTCGAATAAAGTGGATGGTGAGTGCAGTGATCTTCTCCTGTAGGACATTTGTTACCATTGAGAAGTTGAGCAGCATGCTCTTCAGCCGATCAATCTCCTCACGAAGCTCCCTAATCAGCCTCACGTTGGCATCCTAAAAACCATACAGGCGTCTCATTTTATCAGCTATATCAACAGGGAAGGCCATTAATCCGAATGATTTGGATCGTACACAAGCCTACCTCATTGACTCTTGGCTTGTTGACAATGTTCCTGGCATGAGCTGCGTAGCGGAGAGTGCTGAGGGTTTCATTATAGCTGCTATAAGAAGGGGATATTGCTGCAGGAAATGAAAGGAAGAATGAAAAAATGACTACATATAGACTACATTATTATCTATTATTTTGTAATCTCAGCTCACTCAAATAACCAGAGAAACTCGGTCAAAAGCTCAAAATTCTAAGCCATCAGTTAGCATGGACAAAACTAGTGAAAAGTGAAAATCTGGTCATACGTGAACACACCACAGCACACAGTGTGAACAGCACGAAATACATCCTCTGCATTTAACCCATTCACCAAGTGAAGCAGGGGGCAGCTACGGACACAGCACCCGGGGAGCAGTGTGTGGGGACGGTACCTTGCTCAGGGTACCTCAGAGGTGCCTAGCGGTCCTGGGAATCGAACCCGCGACTTTCTGATCACAGGGCGAATGCCCTAACCGCTAGGCCACCAACTGTTTTTTAGGGTTTGGTCTAGGCCTGGCTTCCAGTTAAGGGTAATCTTAATGCTTCAGCATACCAAGATATTTTGGACAAACCCACATTTTCAACTTTGTAGACAGAGTTTTGGGAAGAACCTTTTTATCCCAGCATGACTGTGCCCCAGTGCACACAAGGTCCATTAAGACATGGTTGGGTAAGTTTCAGTCAGGAAGAATTTGACTAGCCCACACAGAGCCCTCACCTCAACCCCATCCAACACCTTTGGGATGAACTGGAATGGAGATTGCGAGCCAGGCTTTCTCATCCAACATCAGAGCTCTACAGAATTTTGTGTAAAGACTTCCAAGAATGGTGGAAGCTGGTAAAGCTGCAAAGGGGGGACCAGTTTCATACTACAGTCTATGTGGTTGAATGCAAGTTCCTGTTGGTGTAATGGTAAGGTGTCCCAATACTTTTGTCCATGCAGTGTATTTTATGTAAATATAATTCACTATTGTGTAATTAGGCAAAACAAATGTATAGCAAAATAAACAATAACTCTACACCTCCAAGGGATATAAGCAAAACCCACTTGCAATCATGATGGTTTTGGAGTTACCACCCAGACTGTCTTTAAGCAGCCAGGTGAGGACAGAGTCTCTGTAGGGGATGAAGCAATGCCTGCGGCCGCTGCTGGACATGGAGCTGGAGTGACTGCCCACTGTGCTGCCCTCTCCCTCACTCAGCATGCTATTAATACTCTGACTGCTGCTGCACATCTGAGAGTTCTGGGCTGGAGGAGGACAGAGACAAGGCAGTTAGAGAAAGATGGAGAAAATAACGGAGCAAAAAAGAATGAATGGAGTTCATACCAAGGGCTGAGATAACAATGCCCAGAGTAACCAGAGACTTGTTGATGTTGGCTCCTTCTGTGATGCGGTCTCTGCAGTAGTGAGGGTCTGCTCTCTCGCTATCATAAAATAAGACAAAACGAGCACAACAAATTCTACATGTTAATAACTAAGCAGTCCACTAGGAGGCAACCTACAACTTAAACAGCTGAAACTGTTTACAGCATGTTACAGATGATAATCAGGAACAACACAAAGTTGTTGTACATGTATTGTGCATGCAGTAACAGTTTAACACTGATGGTGAAGCAAACAATCACCTACCTGCCCGCTAAATCCACCAGGTTGATCTTGCTCACTATTTCAGATGGAAGGTTATTCTCAAAAATAGCCTAGAAAACAGTTAAGAAAAAAATATTCATAATAAGTGCACATCACAATTCAAAGAGGATGCAGAAGTAGAGAGAAATATAGAGAGGAACAGATGTTACAAACTTATGGACTTTTATTCAACCCTTATCCCTAAAAACAAACATACAGTTTCCTCTCATCCCAAAAACAAATATAACTATACGGACAAAAGTATCGATACCTGTTTTTTTTTTTATATATATGGACAAAAGTAAAAGTACCTTGGCTTTTAACTTCTAATGAAGTGCAATTTTAATGTATAAGCACACCAAGACATACTGGACAACGCCATACATCCAACTTTGTGGACACAGTTTGAAGAAGAGCACTTTTCTACTCTAATATGTCTGTGCCCCATTGTACAAAGCAGGGCCCATAAAACATGGTTGGACTGCCGTGGAAGAAGCTGATTGGCCCACACAGAGCCCTGACCTCAACACCTTTGGGATGAACTAAGATGGAGATTGTCAGTCAGGCCCTCTCGTCCAACATCAGTGTCTGACTTCATAAGTGCTCTACAGAATAAATGGGCACAAATTCCAACAGAAGCACACCAAAATCACATGGAAAGCCACCCAACAAGAGTGGAAGTTGTTATAGCAGCAAATTGTGCACCAGCTACATATTAAAGTTTGAATGGAATGAAGTCCCCGTTGATGGAGGTAGCTCAGCAGGTAGGATACTTGCCTCCAAGAACAAGAGGTCATGGTTCGAATCCTACCTTCATCAAAACCACCACTGGGTCCCTGAGCAAGACCCTTAACCCCAAATTGCTCCAGGGAGACGGTCCCCTGTAGTTAGAGAATGGAAGTCGCTTTGGATAAAAGCGTCTGATAAATGCCGTAAATGAAATGGTCAGGTGTCCCAATACTTTTGTCCATTTCGTGTAAATAAGGTTTGCACATTTAAAGACTGTGACTGGTAACTGTAAGCTTCCTTGCAGCTCTTTGGCAAATCTAAAGAATGGTAAGAGGAAATTTGCCTGAAATTGATTACTGATTAAACTATTATTTCAAGTAACTGAGCAAGAAAATACCCAAAGGAGTATCAACAATTATGTGTGTGATGAAAGAAAATGTTAGCATTCACTGCCTTATTAATGGATTTGCTTAATTTGGAAACAGAGTAATCGTAAATGTGCTGTGAACTGGTACTGTTTAGTGGTCTTGTGAGTAAGACCTGTGTGTACTGGATACTGAAGATGGCGTGTGACCGGCTGCTGGCGTCATGAACATGTGTGGCTGCTGTGATGCGGTTAGCAATGCCCTCTTCCAGCAGATTTACTGCCTGCTTGTAGTCTGACACCACATGCTGAGAGAGACCTGGATAGCACACACACACATACACACACATACACACACATATATACATCATAAAAAATACATTTCCCATAATATCCATTACAATATTCTTCTCCTTTTTAGACTCGGTTCCTCCTTTTTAGATGAGTCATTTCTGTACTACTCTCATTTCAGAAAGACAGTCACACTATAACACACAAGGAAATTACACAGATTTTCAAAGTTTATATATAATAACATTATATCAACAGTTCTTTTACAAAGCAGTGGATTTAAAGAGAAAGACACACACACACACACACACAAGTTTGCATGTATTCCCCTGAGCTCCTTGCAGCCACAGGAAGATGAAGTCACTTCCTTTGCTGTTCTGGGGTTTCTCCTGATACACACAATAACTGGATGTTGGATGCTGGACAAAAAGAAAGGGGATAGAGAGTGGAGGTGGGGCCAGAGTGCTATGCTGTGAGTGGCACTGGTTTTAGATTAGAGTTCAGCTGCGAACACGGCATGAAAATGGACAACACACACACACACAGTTACCACAAAACTAAAAATACACAACCACTCATTGGAGCCCACTGCTTTCTCTAATTCTAAAAGCAGTCTTTTTTGAATAGAGGGGGTTAGATTACGCAAGGTGAGAGAACAGGTCATTTAAAGGCCACTGGCTTGTGGTTTTCTCCAGGTTTGGTAACACCATGGGAATTACTCTAAATAGATGTGTTTAACAATATCTCACCCTGCACATATGGGCCCTTCTCTGGATGCTCTCTCACACGAAGCGGCGTTGGTTTCTTTTGCTCCACCCCTCTCAGCAGATCCCGCACACGCTCGTTATAGATCTCCAAAAAACTTGAAATGGGTAATGAAAGGAAATAATAAGCTTGTGCAATATGACAGTACAGCGTTAGTATTTTTCACAATTACATTACATGATGCTTCTCTGGATGTACCATTGATACAGTCAGTTCGTTCATTCGCGGATTCAGTCTAACGCAGGGGTTTTTTTTGAGAACCGAACTGTATTACCACCACCAGCCCAGCGGTTGCGGTAATACACTGAAAAGTTGTCAACAGATATAGATCAATAATACACAGCATATAATAACTATTTTATTTTTCTCCTTGGACAACAAATCAAATGTACTCTGATATAAGATGTAAGTCTCCAGTTGATGTAATTGGTGTTTGGAGTCCAAAGTTTTGTATTTTAGTTTAGTTTTGTATTTATGATTTTTACTGTCAAAGGAACTGGTTCTAGATTAGCACTCCTCCTCATGAAGCAGTTTGTGAAAACAGTCCCTAAAATAGTGTTTCTCTTCATATGTTGTTGATTTTTAGGGCTCACAGTAAGTCATTCTGTCCTAAACAAATCAACAAATGTGGTCTGAGTGGGTTGAGAGAAGTTTCAGGGATGTGTTAGCAAGATTAGTTTCACAGCTCCAGATTAAACCTAAAAAGATAGATTTGGAGTCCAAAAAAGTGTTGGCTGCTGAACTACCTCTGGAGTCAATGGAAATGTTTCCGTTCACATACAAGACTTAAGAGCTGTCTTTTACCTAATTTCAATTCTGCTTTTCTGTCCATCTGTGGCGTCCATATCAGACTGGAAAAGCCCCTGAAGTTAAAGAGAAGAGAAAGTACTTCCAGTTAAAAGACCGTTTGTGACTAGAATCATTTCTTAACAGAAGAATATCACATTAAGTATTCCAGTTCATTTCAGAGACTTGCCTGACAGATCCTAGGTGTTAGTCCAGTAGAGTCCTGCTCACAAAAGATAAAATATGAACATGTAAATAACGTGTTACTTGTTTAAACACTTAAAATGGTCTATCAAAGTGAGACTGCATGGAATGACTCACTGGGGTGCCCATCATAGTGTAGGTCTTCCCTGAACCAGTCTGTCCATACGCAAACAAACAGATGTTGTAGCCCTCAGCTGCCCCTGCCAGCACTGACACACCCAGATCCTGGAACACCTACAGCAGAAGAGAACATCAAGGGTTAGGGCTGCTTGATATGTACATTAAATGCAATGCAAATTGTTGGTGAAGAAAATAAACTAGATAATTGCTGCTAGACATACTGAAACCCAAACACTGGTTTTGCAGACAAAAAGTGATCAAAAAAATCAAAACAAATCGCAGCATGGATTCGAACTGGCACTCTTCTGATTCTCTTCATTCAGAGGCCAGTGCTCTACCGCTGAAACACAGAGGGGCCATCAACTCACTGCCTCTTACCAAGCCATTTATGGTTAAGGACAGCTGAACATGTAGCTGCATTTAATGGCTGAATATATATAATTAAACCACAGCAAACAGTGACGCGGGTCTTTTTTCATAACTGACCTGAGCTGTAGTATCTGGAAGTCTGTTCATGAGTCTGCTGTGTGGTCTGCTCTGCCTTTGTGTTTCTATGCATTTCCTTTTTTCTTTTCTATGAATTTCTGGAAGGGTAAGTCAGAATTGCATATGCTGCATGCTGAATATTCTTTAAGAAAATTGCTCACAGAGATTACCTATGTTTTCTCTTTCTCTCACACATAAGACCCTATAAGTGACCATTGCTATTAGTCATGAACTCACTCGAGCTGCATTGAAAATGTAAAATACATTTTGAATATTTTTTATTAATGTTGACCATAATCTCAACTTTCTTTCTTATTTCATTCGGATATTTGTCCAGGATTTTAACAAACAAGCGCGCACACAAACACACCATTTTGAAAGATCCACTACTGTTTAATCCAAAATTGAACTCTGAACTGAAATTCAAGCATACTGTGAACACAAGTCATGAACAGTTAGCATTGTGTTTTTAGGTAAAGAGCATGAGGCTAATGCTGAAGAAAAACACATTGGTCTAACAAACACAGGAGAGGAAAGAATGGGGAAGGAAAATAAACGAGTGCTGGGGGGACTAGTTAGAGTGCAGGGAGGCCCTGAACTTAAGCTGCTATGTTTTCTTTCCTCCTCTTCTCACTCACACAGCAGCAGCAGACTGGCACTCACTGTTGAGGACGCACCCTTCACACACACTGCCAGGCTAGCACAAACACCCGCTGTACCTACACAGCACATTCTCCATGCACAAAGATACACACAGAGTAGGATCTATTACACAATGAGAAAGAAGGTAAGAGTTTCTCTATCCAGATTAAACACACCATCAAAGGAGATCAAATCCATATGGATATTCCACTTCATGAGACGTGATTTACATAACTAGGTGCATGCTAGTCCTAAGTAATATTTCATTGCTTTCTGATTGGACAGATCATTTGAAAGCAGAGTTGAATATCTTAATAGTTAACGAGGGAAAAAGAGGAAAACAAATACTTTCAGATCAATATTGACATGGTACTAAAAAGGCACATTTTCAAATGACCTTGATTTTAACAGTCGTGGCATTACACAGCATATAAACACAAGGCCTCATAACTTGGGGTGAGAATGCCGAACAGGCTGCTTTGGAAACAAAATAGAAAGAAAATATTTTAAAAGTCATATAATAATTTAAGTGTCATATAATATTACCTAGTTGGGAGGCTACTAAGCAAGTTACATCAAGCACCACCACATTTTTAAACTGCTGCTAATGCAACATCTCTGTACATGTTTACAGGTGAGCACTTTCTATCCTGTTATATCAGACACTTGGGTTGGCATTGCAGTGGTGGGGTGGGGGAGGCTTTTTTTTTTACCCATCCTGAGAGAGAGCAAAGCCAATTATGCTGTCTTGGCTTTCCACCCACAGATGGCTGTGGTGTTGCCAATCAAACCGGCTTGTGGTGAAATTTGTGATTTTATGCTACACATAATCATTTCTAAAAAAAAATCTATATAATAAAGCCCCTAATTCACAGGGTCTGAGTACCCACGACCCGAGTAAGGACTATGCGCTTACAGAAAATGAATGAATGAAATATAATAAATAAAATTCCAGCAAATCCTTACATTTATGGTACGGCTGATAAATTAATCCGGAAATGGTAAAGGAAAAAAAAAACCAACATGGCACACCTCTGGGCTTCAAACAATGCACCTGCCTGATGTGTACGAAGGGTTTTGGAAGAGACTGACCTCCAGCTAAACAATTCTGAGGCTATTGGAAGGAGGTATGTTTGGCTGTAAGACGATTTGAGTTTCAGTCTTGTGGTCCAGCAGATTCTGTCCCCCTCAGTGGACATTCTGAAAGGAGGCTAATTGGCATGCCATCTGCAGAGAGAGTGAGAGCAGAGCAGCAGCAGCTTCACAAAGACCACCAGTCCTTCTCTCTTATACTCAGCATGAGCTTGACTCCTCTGCCTTAAAGAAGCAAAGAGTGTCTTGTTAAAGCAGCCTGTCCTGAATCACACTTCACCAAGCAAAGGTCAAACAAGGAGCCTCCCCATCACACCATGAAGAGTGAAGAACTTCATTGTTTCTGTAAATCTAACACACACTTTTGCAATTCATTAGAAACTACAAATAGACACATATACATTTGTAGTGACCAGAAAAACATGCAAACTCTCAAAAGTAGACAATAAGACAGTTGAAGTGTACAGAGTCTTAAGTTTGTCACAGGAACTATATAACTCATAATGCATTAGTGTACATGCCTAAGTCACAGTGCATGTGTTTAGTGATGTTAAGATTACGAATAGACTTTGTAACCTGTTACAACATTCAGGATTCCCCTATGGCTGCTGCCACTCTATTTTCTTATAAATGTCATACAGTGTCAGAAATTGAAAAAGATAGTGGGTTCCAGATTATTTTAAGACCTGCAATGCTTTGAGGTAAGTGTGTGAAGATTTATACATAGAGTTTGCACAAGTAACAGAAGCTTATAAAGTATGGTTATAAGCTCCCATTACTTGTTAGCCATTTTAGTCTTAGAAAATGGTTTACATGTTAGTCAATCTGTGTAAGGCTGATACATTTTGATTCTACCTCATATCTCTCTGGCTATATTTTATGTTAGGTGATCCCCCCCCCCCCAAGCACTCCTTTAAACCCACTTCAAAAGTAATACGTCACAACTAAAGCTCTTCGTAAAGCTCAAATAATAGTATTCACATAGTCTGTATAGTTATCATCATCCAGATTGGTATTCCAGCCATTGTCCAACACTGTTATTACACTCTATTAATTTGCACTCGCTACAGCAGACTCCATTGTATGTAGACTGATATTCACTTAGATCTCTGAGGCCTAACAATAGGCTCTCACCGACCAACCTACTTTCCAGGCTCTGCACAGAGTGGGCAAAACAAAGCATTGCGGGGACAGCGCAGTAAAGAGTGAATGGAGGTCCATGGTTGTGTTCGGTTCAGCCAAAGTGGAGGCAGCACAGCATCAGAAAGACTAAACATTGCCATCAACAGGAAGCCCAAGGTCCTCAGAGCCAGTGGGCGCACTGCAGAAGGAAATTATCAAAAACAATAGCGCACACTCACATACATCCTTAGGTTTTCTTCCTTTTTCATTCCCCAACAAGAATAAGAAAACAAACAAACACACACACACACACACACACACACACACACACACACACACACACACACACACACACACACACACA
>JBBPDC010000129.1:24908936-24933290 GCA_037974485.1 Hemigrammopetersius urotaenia
AATCGATTATGAAATTCGTTGCCGACTATTTTAGTAATCGATTTTTATCGATTTAATCGATTCGTTGTTGCAGCCCTCCACATCACAAAGCTGTGATGTAACCTCCACAGACAGCCCGCCCACTAGTACCCCACTCTGAATCAACCTGTCTGAAACCTGATCAAACAGAATTTTCTTGAGTTCTGAAATTGACTGGATCATCAATAGTCTAGTATATAAAAGTGTATGATCTAATCAGGTAGTGAGGTACTCAAAATTAATGGTTTAATTCTGCTTTTTACAAGTGTGTTTATGAAGTAATATGTTTCAACATCATGCCATTTGTGTAATGTAAGTGTCTTTCTGTTTTTCCACAGGTGATTCCCAGCCACTGGACGTCTGCTCTGTCCACCACAATAACGCTTTCCTGCGATACTCGGTCTCTCTCCTTGGTTACGGTTTTTACGGTGACATGCTGACGGACAGCGAGAGGAAGCGTTGGATGGGTCCTGCTCGCTATGATATCTCAGGTCTGCAAAACCTCCCCAATCCACCAGAACAACACGCTGATGAGGACAGAGAAAGCCGCTGTTATTTTTTTCCTTTCTTCTCTTAACTGTCATTTTGAACAGAACCTTGATGTTTTGTGGCAGGTGTTAAAACGTTTCTGTCACATCACTACTATGAGGGGACCATCTCCTTCCTTCCTGCTGATGGAAATGTCGGAACTCCCAGAGACAAGATTCAGTGTCGATCTGGGTAAGAACTGAACCCTCTTATTTATACTGAGTAAGCTACGATGTTCCATCAGCTAAATCATGGAGTTGATTAACTGATGGTGACTAGTGCGAAATGCATCAGCCTGAAGGTGACGTTTCAACCAAAATATTAGAATTTTATGTAGACTATAATTCTTTGTATTAATGTTCAATAAGATGTAGACATTTTTTGACCCAAACCAAAGTATTGTGGTTTTCAAATGTGGAAGTTCCTCAAATGTGTGTATTTACTTTTTGACAATATTACAGTGTGTAGTTGATCTTCACCTTTTGTGTGTTCAGAGCAATTAACAAAAATGCGTTTTGACATTCTGGGGTCTGAGAATTTCGGCCTATTCCTGATGAGTTTTTAGATTTAATTAGGCGCATCAGGTAGTCCCTTAGAAATAACAGACACACTTACGTGTTTGATGCTAGATCTTAATTTATCTCCTGTTAGGTGTAATATCTGCCAGCTGCCTTCAGAAGACAAAGAGGTCTACAGAGATGAGGACAGCATCTCTGACACTGGTGAGGAACCACAGAGAACCCTATCTGATAAAGCCTAAAGCAAATTTGCACAGTTTTCCCTTATTCTAAATTCAGCCAAAGCATATTTAGTGTTCGGTATGTTATACAGAGGCAGAAACTGCATAAGCACATCTGTTTGAGATTACTTAACAGCTCAACATGTTTTGAGGCAAGAAAGTGGTCATTTAGGCATTCAGTCTGTACAGTGCTTAATGCTACCTGTAAACTTCCATTACTGGCAAACTGTTTTAGCATTGTTGCCCCTGTGCAAAACATGTCTTGGCTCATCAATCACATTTGAGGTATGAGTGGAAAACTGTGTCATTTTTTTCTCTCACAGAGTCTCACACTTCATCCTGTCTTTGTTTTGGTCAGACTCCTTGTTAAAATAAGGCCTCGTAGTTCAGCCTGCGTCTGTTTTGATTCTGTTCAGACACATGCACAATAACTTTTGCACATTATCTCCATGTCTCAGAGCTCAGTAGTAGGCACCTTCATCACACACTGACCCGCATGTGTATGGTGACTCACCGATAAGTGCTGTTTACAGAGGCCCCCAGGTCCCTAATTGGCATTTAGACATGATAATTTTTAGGGCTTTTTCTCAAGGCTGATCAGATTCAGCCTGGTAGCAGAGCAAAGCGATGGAAATAAAGGTGGTGTGTGTTTGTGTGTGTTGGAAGAGTTAAGTGTCTTTTAATTAGTAATCTAGTATCACAGCCATACATGGCAAGCACTTTGCAATTTTTTTTTGTTTTTACAATGCAACTCTACAGCAACTGCTTTGGCACAGGGGAGAGGTGCTGATTCTGTGCTAATGAGCTTCCTGGAAAGGGAAATGTGTCATTTAAAAGGCTGCAAATGAACACAAGCCAAAGGTCTCTTTTGTCATTTTGTATATTTAAGTGTCTACTCAGTGATTTCCAATTAAAATGTATTGGCTTTTGTCGTCTCTGGAGACATGCTAACATTGGCAAATCTCTCCTGTGTTTATGACTCCGAACAATGGGGGACCTAATTATGCATTTTATGACTGCAGATCAACACAGCAGTCTTTTGGAATAGTGTTCATTAAAAGGATATTTCTTGCTTGGTCACATACAATCAACACATTCGACTTAATGTGCAAGATGCATCAGGGAAGATTTAAAGCGCCCTCCGAGAGGCTTTCGGGTCCACAAGGCCACACTTAAATGAACCATGACGCTTCAGATTTAATGAAGGATGAGCTGGTTTTAAACATGTGGTCAGTAAAATACTGAGGAAAACATAAGCTTCCAATGAGATGACACTAAACTGTGACTTGGCTTCTCTGTTACAGAGACAAAGGGAGAGTGGCGAGTCATTAGGGGAAAGTTTCTGGCAATCAATGCTGCGTGCATGAGCTGTGCTTGTCCACGCAGTCCCAAAGGCCTGTCGCCCTCTGCCCACCTGGCCGATGGCACTGCTGACCTCATCCTAGTGCGTAAGTGCTCACGCCTGGATTTCCTTCGGCACCTGCTGCGCCACACCAACAAAGACGATCAAGTACGTACCCTTCTGTGAAAATGCGGCTGACATCATAAAGCGGCTTTTAGAGCACTCAATCTCAAACACACTTTTCTCTTTTGTTGTGTATGGAGCTTTTCTCTAGTGCAACATACTTCATGTTTTTTAAACACATTTAAGTTAAAAAGTATAACTTCATATTTAGTACCTGTAACTATCAAGGACGACTTCTAGTCAGGCACTGCTAGCAGGTTAGGGGTAGACAGCTCTTGTCCTGGTGGACTGGTGTCCGGCGCCATTTGGAGATTTCCTTTTTCAAACACAACCAAGGCTCATTGGTGCTTTTCTGGTCCAGTCTAGAGAAGCATCGTCTCACAAGGATCTGCTGCATCACAGTACACCTTTATGTCAAAAAAAAAACATAAAGAAATGAGCTTTTTGGAAAGACAGCAAGCTTCAGTTGTTTGATATCCTGCCAGAAACTAATTTGACGGCTAATGCTTATTGAAATCGCACTTTCTAAATGTTCATATAGGTATGTGTCCGTTGTCATGAAAGGTTTATGTAACCGTATGAGCAGTAAGCTGTTGCCTGTGTACTTGAATCCAGAAAAAATCTTATTGCTGTGGAGCATTTCAGGTTCAGTAAGCCTCAAATATGACTAGATAAATGTTCAGAGTTTTTTCATCAGATTTATAAGCCATAAAACCAACACAGCAGAAAAATTAGATTTATCTTGGCAGTAATGGGGGAACTATCCATCCCTGACCTGTGTGCAGTATCTAGAGGCTCACCCTGCTTTCTTTTTGTCAGGCAGATCTCTTTCCTGGGTGCTGTGTGTCAAGAGTAACTCACCTTACCCAGAGAAAAAGAGAAACCTAATCTCGCTAGAGCACTGCTGATTGCTAGCCAGGATTCAGTTCTGTACATGCACTGGGGAGGAAGAATGGTACACAGCCCAGATTTTGTTTTGTTCTCTTCATTGAGCCACAGGTCATGCACTATTAATTACAGGACCATTTTCTGTTTCTAATTAAATACAGGTAGGTCAACAAGTACTTCGTTGTACCCCTTGTTTCAGAGGATTGTATCCTGCTTGTCTGAACACGCTAGTGATCAAACTTTCTGGGCAAATACATATCACAGATAGGAGTCAGTGTTATTTGGTAAACATCATTGTGAATGTTACTCCTGAGCCAATTCCGGCAATTCCTGTGAATTGCTGTAACAGCAAACAGGCTGAGATTAGAACAGGCTCAAGCATGAGCAATAAAGCGTGGGGTGTTTGTCATGTAGCTCCAGTACAAAACTAAAGGAGCAAGCCTAAGACACCAAACAAGTCTTGACTGATGGGCTATATTTTGGGTCTCCTAAAGGTCAAATTGCAATGCATATTTCATCATTTTTGGTGATGCTTTTATAGAGCTGTTGCCCAAAAACATTGTGCCTGCCTCACTTCAGCATGAAGGGACACAAATCTCTTAGACTGCATCAACTATGTGGGGCTTATCAAGTTTCATGTGGATTGGTGAAGTTTAAGCATACGACACTGTTGACCATAAGTCTGTGGAGGGGGAAAAAAAAAATAAAGGGAACACTTAAACGACACAATGTAACTTCAAGTCAATCACAAGTCTGTGAAATCAAACTGTCCACTTAGGAGGCAACACTGATTTAAAGTGGACAGCTTGATTTCACAGACGTGTGATTGACTTGAAGTTGCACTGTGTCGTTTAAGTGTTCCCTTTATTTTTTTGAGCAGTATAGTTCTTCAATGCATAATTTGAAATGAAATGACAATACAGTAATACAGGGGCATGACACACGAGGCCCAGACATCACAGTCAGCTGTACTCGGAGGCAGGAGGTTTGAAAGTAGCCAATCCGAGAACGTTATTTATTTCTCCATCCTGCTGATTGACTGCTGCCCTGTAACACTGCAGTCCAGAATTTCCCCCATGGAGCATCTTGAGTGTTCTTAAAGCCTTGTATTTTTATTACTGTTAATTCACTTCATTCATACTTACCTGCTTATACCAAAGAAAATGCCCGCGCATGAATTTCAGTACAGTCTATACAGGGGTAACATCTGTATTTTCCATTCTAGCACTGCAGGAGTTTGGGAGCATATTTAGGGTTTACACAATATTATTTTTTTTTTTTACCACATCACAACAACGCGGGTGCTCTTGAACACAATGACAATAATGACCTTTGATGTACTTCTAGTAGTGTTTTGCCATCCAAGTGGTCACATTGCAAGAGGAGAGTGTTGATTACAGCAGTGTTTTTTATTCTTTCCATACTTCACCTGAATCAAATCTTATTTAATGACGGAGATCACTTAATCAGTACCTCATACTGGTATGGAATGGTTGTCATTTAAAAATAAATTGCAGTGGTCTGTTATTCTTTTCCAGAGCTGTATAAAAAGCGCTCAAGTAGAACAGTGTGGAGAGGAGTGCTACAAAATTAGTAATGCAACCCCTCACATCCTCCCATGTGTGCATGTCTCTTGTAGTTTGACCACCCCTTTGTGGAGGTGTACCGTGTGCGACAGTTCCGCTTCACGCCCAGGTACCAGGATACAGACTCAGAGCTGGAGCTGAGGGAGATGGAGGGCAGCGGCAGTAAGCGCTTCTTCACACAGATATGCAGGGAACATCCGGCATGCGGCTGCACCCAAACACACAGCAACTGGAACTGCGACGGGGAAATTCTGCCACACGCTGCCATTCAAGTCAGGTAATCAGTCCACTGAAATTGCACTCATGAGTAGCACTTTGAGTATTATAGCAGTGTTTCTCAGTTCTGCTCCCAGTGACCCATGACATTTCCAGATGAAGCCACACACAAAAACATTTCCAGCTGTATTTAAGCAACTTCTAACATCTAGGCAACGATTTAGAAAAAAATAAAAATAACAAACAATCACTGAGATTGATAAACACTCACCTCCGTATCAGTTTCTTTTGCTTTGAAAACTACTTTGAGTCTTTTGGGATTCTTCTCTATCAACTTGGCGCATCTAGAATTTGATCCGTTCAAGTTCAGTCAAATTGTATGACTGTCATTCCACAGATTTTGAATAGAGTTGAAGTCTGGTCTCAGACTGGGCCACTCAAGGACAGCTTTCTAGCAGTGGGGAACAGGTTTTCTTAAAGAATGACAGAATCTATGCATTTTCCCTTCAATCCTGACCAGTGCCCCTGTCTCTGCTGCAGAGGAACACCCTCTGATTCTACCGCCTCCATGATTTACTGTACATACTGTTCATCTATAGTTCGGTGTTGAGCCCAAATAGTTGGATATTGGGTTAATCTGACCATAACACATTTTTGGTCTCAGTCTCAGAAGGTGTGTTTTGCTCCTCAGCCAAGGCTTAATTGGACTTTCTGGAGGAGTGACTTTTTTCTTTCTTTCAACTCTCCAATACATTACACATTTGTGGAGCGGTTATGTTGTTGCATGCACACAATGACTACTATTTCAGTTGATCACAGGTGCATGCCAGTTATCTTGATGTGCATTGGAGAAGGTGATTAGTTACACCTGCTTGAGTTTAGAAAGAGGCAGTCTTTTGTCTGTCTTGGTGATTTTCTTTATTTATTTAATACTTTTTCCCAAAAATTGCTACTATCATAGTTTACACCTGGTGATTTATAAGTTGCATTCAGTAAATACAACTGGAAAATGGTTTTTTTTTTTGTGTTCATTTCAGCACACAAAACAAAATGTGAATATTTTTGAACATTTAATTATTATTCTTTTCTATACCCACTGTCTCTCCTCCTTTGATTATGGTAATACTATGTATAGCTAAATGAAATGCAGAATACTTAAATGTAAATGTAAAGAATACCCTAAATATGCTAAAATATGCTAAAACAGCATAGAACAGGCATGCTGCAGCAGGCTTCTTCATCTTCTTTTATGGTGGTTGGCAATTTTTCAGTGTATTGCTGGGCTAGTGGCAGTAATACAGTTCTTTTCTCAAAAACAAAGACGGAGGATATTTGCAGTTTCCGCGTTATTGTGGGGTTTTCTGCGTAAAACTATGAGTATTTTTTTTTTGTTTGTTTGTGTTGGTTTTTTTTATTTTGTTTTTTTTTTAACCCCAATTCACTGCTCATGTTAAGTGAATGACCAAGCTGGCACCACCACTTTCAGTGGAATTTTTAAACAAGAACCGTATCTGCTGAGAGATGGCAGGCCTCGCCACTTCTCTGAGAAATCCCTTAATGCTCCAGGAGGCGAGCGTGAACGCATTCCCTCATCACAGGGAAATCTTTATGTAGCATGATGGCTCTCCTGAATGCACCATTTACTTCACGCTCAATTCTTCTTAGTGTCAATGATGCATAGCTGTCTAATGTCTTCTAATTGAATGGCCTTTCCACTGTTAAAAGCTTACTCCCTTTTAATTAAAATAGAGGCCCATTCATTTATTGCATTTTCCTCTCCAGTAATTGTTCTTCAAGTGAGTCAGCAAATGAACTGTAGACTGTTGATGATGGTGAGACAGCAACTGGATTAAGAAGCACCTGAGTGCTAAATGCACCTCATCCAGTGGAGTTAGAAGAAATTAGAGTCTAAATCCTTTAAATAGAAGTTGCGGCAAACTATAATGAACTTTGCACAGAGCCTTGTCTGGCATTCAATAGCTTGATCTGTTTTAACCATTCATTTATTCACTTAATCATTGTGTTTAAATTAAATACTCTGATGCCAAGTGCTAGGCTTGATGGACAGTTCTCTCTCTCTTTCTCTCCCCCTTTCTCTCTGACTCTACAGAGTGCACTGCCAGTTGATCAAGCTGTTTGCAAGAGGGATCGAAGAGCAGTCCGTCTTTGAAGACCCTTCGTACGCTCTGTGTGCAATATAGATCTGCCTGTCAAAATCACTGGAAAAAAACAAACTCGCTCTCGATGGACCATGAAGAATTTCAAACCTTTTGAAGAGAGGTCACAGTTAGGTTAGAGTTAACAAGATGCTGTTCCATATGCTGTTCGATCCATTTGTGGTGTCTAGAATGGGAAGTAACTCTTCTTAAATGGGAATTCTTTCAGTGTTTTCAAATTTCTGTATAATAAAATCATTGAGCACAGAATTATACCAAACAATATGGTGTGACACGTGACATTGTAAAGAAACCTAGTCAAACTCGTTCATAACAGTGGTGACAGGAGCCAGACGTGTGAAAGGTTCAAATGGTTAAGAAAATTGCCTGATGCTTGTTTTTTAGATTAGCTTCTAGTTTATAATTTAACTTTATCAACAGAATGTCTGCCGATGTCTGTAGGTTCACAGGTCATTTTGGATATTAAATGTTAATGTGTTGTAGAAATTACAACCTCTGGTTCCCATCACAAACAATGTAAATCAATTCTGAGTCAATAAGGCTCTTTACAATGAAGAATTTCACCTGAAACCATAACCACTAGTGACCACAAATACCATTTTACATTGAATTATGCAGTGGCAACAGCACAACATTTTCCATACTCTCGTATGCAGTTTAGGATTTCGGCTAGGCCTTAGTATTGCTGTTTTGTGGTCTTAAGAGTTTTCTTAAGAGATTTCGTACAGATGACCAAGTTGCTAGTGATTTCTCTCTTAGCAGAAGCTGTCACCGTCTTCCTTCATATTCAAGCTGGTCTTGATGTCTTTTGACAGTAGCATTAGGTCTATTCCAAAGTTTGACAATGTACTTGCAACGCTGTTTAGGGATTTTATTTTTCTTTATTAGAAGTGATGGATTCAAGGTTACAAAGTCATAGTTCTAGATTATATCGCTACAGTATATTTAGATAGGTAGGTAATTTGCTGGAATTTGTTTGATTTTTATTACTGTTAATATATGTGTATATGTATGAGCATGAAGTGCTACGTAGCAATCCAACACAGGGACACAGTGTAATTATTGTTTTGTCCAAAAACTTCGTGTCCTGGGCGTTTCTCTGAGATGTTTTTGGAACTCCGTCTGTTCCAAATGTCATCTTGTTCCTGCAGAAATTTGACCTGCTGAGTTCTTTGTCAGTTTTGTCTGACTTGTTAGATCAGGCATGACAGCAGAATCACAGTCTCTCTGTGGTTGGCCTCTTGACTGAATGTAGTAGATAATCTGCTATGTCTTATTCAGCTTCGTCCTCCTGGGTGCCAATCCTTTAGAACCTCTGGCCCTTATTACCCTTTAGTACCTTCTTTTGCCTGAATGTCTTATTTCTCTCTGGTTGTATTTCTGTAATGCTCCGTTGTTCTCGGGGCCTTTGCTGGAGGTTTTATGTGTGTAATCTAAGCTTGTGTTGTTGGTTCAGCATCAGGGGACTTCTGTGATTGAGTGAAATTGCTTCTTCTCCATAGCGCATCTGCTGCTGTTTGTGTATTTTTGTAAAGCCGAGGTGGAGTGGTGATTGAGTTCATGGACACGCGGTGCACCTTCGGTCTGCTAATACTGCGGGGAGATTTTGTAAATCATTTTTCCCAGGTCTACCCCTCCAGCAATTCAAGGATGGAGGAGCTGATATAGCAGTAACAACAGTGGTAATCAAGCCTAAGCCGCGGTTGGTGTGTTTGTGTGTTTGCACATATAGAATTACCCTCATCTCAGCCATCCGACGGCTGCTATGTTTGGTAGCGCATTTCAGGGCCACTCAGACACTTGCATGCTTGTGTGCATCAGCCGCAGTGACAACAAACCTCCAGCTCCCACAGCCGACTCCATCTGAACCAGAGGCATAATTCAAAAAACTCTTCAGCCCCTCGTAAATATCACTGCCATGTCTGTTTTGGCTTTCGGCAAAGTGACAGCTACTGACTCCTAGCCCACCCCAGGTGATTGACAAGGCGGTACGCTGTCCAGTACTGAGCAAAAGTCTTAGACCAACTGATAAAATTCATATTTAATGCTGTTTATCTGCCATTCACCATTCCTTTGTTCCAACATTTACATTAGAAAAAGTAAAAGAAAATGAATGTAATCATATGATTTAGGTCGGTGTGTAACCTCTGTTTTGCACTTAAAACTATTGCCCTTGACATGTTACAGTTAAATATCTATTCTTATATCTATATAGTTGGCTAGCAATGTACTATACCTGTTAACTTAAACATCTTCGTATTTATACTTACCATATACTTTGACTTGATATAATACCTGCTTCAGCTAATCAATACTTTGGTGGTATAATCTGTGTCCAGAAAAGGAGACCAAACTTTTACTGTATTATACAGTATTTTACTATATTCATGTTTGCATTTCTTCTAATGTATTGTTTTTAACAATTGAAAGCCATTACTGTCGAATAGAGGCAAACAGTGGGAATCTCCCAAGATGAGAATCAGTGGGGTTTTTTTTGTTTGTTTGTTTTGGGGTTTTTTGTTTTTTTTTTGTTCTAATCATACACCAAAAAAACAAAAACCCTCAGTAATCAAACCACACAAGCGCTCGGCAGGCTGGCAGCTTGTTACATTGGTTCTGGATGATCTGTTTTATAATTTAATGGTGTAAATGTGATGCAGGTGTGTTTCCTTGTGCTGTATTTGAAATTCATAGCATAATAATGCATGATTTATAGTGCTTGCTTTTTACTCTAGATGCAGCACTTTATTTTATTCATGTCCTTCAGAAAGGCACCTGATTTTTCAATAATGATATTTATGTTGTGTCATTGGTTAAAAGAAAATACTAGAAATGTTCTAGTTTCATATTTTTTTTATATCGTGCAGTGTAAGCTTTGGGTTTTAAGTGAAAAGCTTTAAATGAAAATCATTCCAAAGAAATCAGAATTGGAATCATAATCATGATCAGTGCATCCCATCATGATCAGTGCATAGTTTAAAGCGATGTTCTTGACTGGATTAGGACTTTTGCATAGTACTGTACCTGTAGCATCGTACCAGCCGCTAAATGCAGCCACCAAACTCCCAGTAGTTATCACTGTGAGCCACAGCACCCTTATTTTCAGATCTACTGCTTAGTTAGAGAAGTCGCCACCATTGCTGAAAACAATACTGACAATCATCTTGCAGGCTTCAAGTTGACATGGAATGATATATGACCTGTGATGTTCATCTTGAGTGTAAAAAAAAAAAACTCAATAAAGCTCTTGGAAAAAGTTGCTGGTGTCTTCTGATGTTGAAATTTGAGCCATGGATATATGATAAACATAATAACAAGCATTATTAGCCAAATAAACACCCAACTTCTGTAAATTACTTTTTTTTTTTTTTTTAATGGAGTTTTTCTCCAGCAAAAATCACACTCCAAGTGAATCTGATGACCGGTGTCTCCTTGGGACTTGATGGATTGATGGAGCAAAAGACAGTTAAAGAAAACGGTTGCATTAAATTGAACCATGTTGCAAGCTCTGAAGATTTTATAAGAAGAACTGTTTCAGGGTTGACCGCTACAGCTTCTTTTATGGTGTGCACACTCCCAAGGTTCTTTATCTAAGAGACCCGTACCAGTTCATCTTTCGGTCAACATTGAACCTTACGGTATTCCAGAGGACCAGCAGCTTCATTTCATCAGCCTTGAACAAGAGGTGCTTAACTGGAGCTAGTTAAAGTAGTAGTTTTCCCCCTCACTCCCAATACAATCAGTTGTCTTACACATGTATGGCATCCAGTGTTTCTGCCATTAGTTTTAGACAGAAGCAACAAGGCTAATGTAGCTTATAAGTACTGAAAGCTTAAACTTGACCAGTAAATGTCTTGCAACCTTCACATCCAAATCATTACACACTTGTGTCAAGCTGGTAGGTAATGTGTGATTTCTGACATTGTATTAAGTCAAAGTGATATATATATAAAAATATATATGAATACAGCGAGACAAGACGTGTGACTCCAGGTACAAAGACTAAACATAATCCAAACAATTGTGCAAAGGATGCATCAGCAGTCAGGGGAAAGCAACAATACTCAAATGTAATGGTGCTCTATATTTGCAAAAGATCAGCAGCAGTTCAAAAATATATAGTATCAGTACAGAATCTCTTAGACAGTATTCAAGAACAAATGTAACATGGATGTGTTTTTGCATTGAACTGCATGTGCATAATAAAAATGGGGATGTATGAAGTGGAAAGTTAATGCAAAGTGGGGTGGGGGGGGTTTCTGATGTAGAACTTGTGGAAGATGTCCTGTAGTGGTGGGAGAGACAACCCAGCTGTTTTAAAGATCTGTGGCAGGTTGTTTGGTCTCCAACATTTCTGTTCTAGGTTTTAGACAGAAGAAAAGAGGATATTGTAACATAGGTACTGAAAGCATAAACCTGACCAGTTAGTCTTTTGCAAACTGCACATCTAAATCATTGCACACTGGTAGTGAATATGTGCATTCTGTTGCATTACATACTGTCCTCTGTGCACATGGACAAAATCCTAGGCTTCTGGATGACTGCCTGTTTTTGAAAATAAAGGGGAAAAGGGTTTAAAAAATGTTTTACTCAAAATGTTTTGCTATTTCATTTTCCAGATCTGGTTTAGCATTTCTTTTTTAGCAATTGCTCAGTATTAGGGCCTTTTTAATCTTTAGCACCATCAAATCTTCATTTATATTGCTGGAGTCGAACGCAATGAAGAGCTTAAAAATGAAGTAATGACTTGTTGCTGCAGGTCTGCCTCAATAGGGCGTTTATCTGAACCTCCAGTTTTTAATCTCTGAAACACAGATTGGTAGATATTAAGCAATGTTTTTTTATTATTATTATTTTAGATCACTGTATTATGTATCTCAGACTCTTACATCCTTTGTAGAGGCCTAGCATCCCAGAGCTAGGCTCTCCGTAATGGTGGCTGCAGCCTGTCCCTTTGCACCAAGATTTACATGGGATGCTTTTATGAATTTGCTACTTGAAAGCAATCCATGTTTCCGTGTTATCTTTAAGAGCCTTCAATAATGCAGCGTGTTCTAGAAAGCCCATTCTCCTGACAAATGCGATTTGCTGCTAAACGGACGAATGAGGTGACTCTCGGTTTAATGGGCTTATTACATAAAAATGACTGTGGGGGGAAAAATAAATTCTTTCCCTTGGTCCTTTTCTCCCTGTAGTCCCCCCACACACACCCCCTCCTCCAGCTAAAACGAGGAAGATGTTTTGCTCTTATCCTCTGTCTCGCTTACCATCTCCTTGCGGGCCATACATTAGGTCTGCTATCTGGGGCTGGCATGGCAATGAAGCCAGGTAATTTTCCCATCTACCATCCACCGAGTAAATTCCATTTCCTCTCCTCCTCGCCATGTCTTTATTGATTTATTCTGCGGGTGGTGGGTGGCGTTGGGCCCGCTGAGGCTGGACTGTCTTATTCTCAAGCCCTTCCCTACACCTACACAAAACAAGGAACTGAACAGCTGTCCACGAGCACTCAGATCATGGTCTGGAGACATCTCATTGCAAGTGTGATTACACCTGCGCCTTCAACCTACACTTTTTAAGCTTGCTTTGAAGCCACTCTGCAGAGATTAGGATGCTCTCCGTCTGGCCTTTCCCCCAAAAGCTCCACCTGAGCCTCATCCGAAGCTTTTTTTTTTCACTCAGGCATCCCTGTGTCTGGGCTGCTAGGATGGGTAACGCATTAACAAAAACGACAGCTGTCCCACCAGTGGGACAGGCTTTAAACGGCATCAGCCTGGCTGGCAGCTTTTGGATCACCATTTGAGATTAAAAGCAGTGAAAAGGAAGCCATTTGACGCGATTTTCAAAAATGCTATCAATCACAGCCTTGCACAGTGCCGAAAAGAGTGTGGGTGGTGGGGAAAAATACAGAAAACCAACACAACAATGAAACCAGGTGACAAACTCAAGCACAAAACTGGAGCTAAGGAACTGTTGTGACACTTTGCAGACTGCATTATTGATCAGTAAGTTTACTAACTTCTCAGAAGAACAATTTCTCCAAGCACTGTCACAACAGCTCTAGTCTTTTCTGGTCCAACTACACAGGGGAGTAACAAAGCAGCAGAGAATGAAGATGCAGGCCATTCCTGCCAAGTGCTATTGATCGCAATCAGCTCTATTTTTATTTTTTTCTTACTGCTGCTGCCATACTTCTCTCGTTTTTTCTCTTACCACATTGTACCTGTCATGCTCCAGATTCTGACTGTACACAGCTGGCTGGCTCAGCTTTGTCTGAATGAAGAAGCTCTGCACACATTCTCCATCATTCCTGTGGAATGGTGGTCAATAGACCAGTTGCTTTCACAGTCATAAAGGACAAATGGGGTCACACTGAAACAATATTATAAGAGAATGCGAGTTAATGACCCACGGCCTGAACTCAGCATACATTTCTGGTCCAGTTCATTGTTTTCTCTCTCAAGGCATCGCCAAAATCAATATCCATGTATTGTCGAGACATTCAGGCAAACAAGTACAGGCAAAAGTTGCATTTCTCAATACTTTTTTTATCATGTATTTTTCATGCAATATCCCACCCTTCATGGAGGTGGCCACTTACTGGTAAGACGTTATAACAACAGGCTTCTATAACAACAGGCCCTAACACATTAATAGCTTAATCACTGTGTAATATTTTGTTAATGATTGTTAACAACAGTTTTTGCCATGTATGTTTTGCAGAACCCTGTAGTGAATAGTTTTCAGGAGCATCCAAGGCTCACTGTCTGAACTGAAAAAGTTCATCCTGTCTATGATAAAAAGGGGTCAGAACACACAATCCATCACTGACTGGAGCAATGGAAGAAGGCTGTTAAGTCAGATCACTTATACATAAGTTCTCCAAACTAGTCCAATCCATAGAGGCCAACTTACAGGACTTCATGGCTCTCCTGCTAGTGTCTTGGTGCACCAGATTACACAACACACCTTCAGATGTCTTAGGGAGCCAATGCCTTCCTAAGTGTTTTGGTGTTTTGGTGCCACAACATAATTGTTATTCTATCTGTAATGCTGCACATTCATGTAGTGGATTTTTTAAGAATTAAAAAAAGCTTTGAAAATCATCCTAATTCTGTGTTGTTATCAGCAGTTCAACTAGCAGTTCAAAAGGTTTGGGAAAATCAGCGGAAATTCTCAGTAGTTGGCTGTTTAGAGCCTATACATACACATACATATGATTGGCCCTTTGCATTATTAGCAGATCTATTGGCTAGTTTACATTCATGTTTAGGAACAATGAGATTTCAATGTATTTGTGATGTATTTTCTTTGCTGAAAAGGATCCCAACACATTTTTCAGCTTTCCTATTTCAGTTTAGGCAGCTCATGTATAGCCAGATGTTACCATGGCCTTTCACAAATATAATGTTGTGCAAATCGGAAGTGTAAATGAACGACAACATACAGAATTGTCAGACGATTACAACTAAACAAATTAAGTTGGCTGAGTAATGAACCAACTTAATCGTGAGAACTCATTTGCAATATAGGCGTGATTGTTTACAAGTGGATTTTGGTTGTTCCAGTATGATGGATGGAGAACTACAGTGAATGAGGCATGTCGTATGATTTACAATTAACCAGAAACTATGTCAACATGAAATACACAAATAGTGCTGTAATTAAGTAACTGCTTTACATTAAATGCACAAAATTGACTGACCGTACATAGCTTTGCATTAAGTCTATTTTCCCTAGTAACTGTATACCAGTAAAAAATTAATTAATAGCCAAGATACACCATTTGAATTTTCTGTTGAGGTAAAAACATAGGTTCATACAACAACTTGTAAAGGTCTATTAGCTTTCTATGTTTATGACAAGCCATTAAGTTAAATTAGCTAGTCAGCTTAGTAAGAAAAACTATTGTTCACTGGATAACTGAAGATGTGATAATGCTGCCTAAATAATTGAGAATTTAACATATACTAATGTTAGCAATTGCCATCTAGCTAAATGATCAAATCTACAAAACTGAGTTTAAGGGATATGGTACATTTGTACATAGCCAAAACTGTATTTTTGGAAGTTATTTGTTAAATAAAATATTAAAGTGTTCAACTGCAGTAATTTAGCCAACTTTATCTCAGAAATGCAAAGTGCAGCAAGAGAGTAGCAATAAAACAGACACACTAGCAAGCAGGGGATGAAGACACACACACACAGCTGCAGAGAAAATATTTCTAATGTTGATGTACTGCAATAAAATCATTTTGAAAATGTTGCAACCCCTTCATACTGATTTTCCCCTCATGCTGATGTAGCATAATGTATTGATCCTATCGTCAGGCTGCTTCTCCGTACACGCAGTGGAGC
The DNA here is from genome assembly GCA_037974485.1 of Hemigrammopetersius urotaenia. Classification (NCBI taxonomy): domain Eukaryota; kingdom Metazoa; phylum Chordata; class Actinopteri; order Characiformes; family Alestidae; genus Hemigrammopetersius; species Hemigrammopetersius urotaenia. The sequence continues at coordinate 24,924,912 of JBBPDC010000129.1, forward strand.
AACACAGTACAATACTATCACCTTTTCAGTGCAAGATCCTCATAGTGATGTGGTATAGCTGGAGTATAGTATGAAATGCTCCAGCCAAGAAAGGTATATTTCTCAATACTTCAGTAATTCTCATCTGGACATCCATTTAAATAACATGTCAATACTTATGTGATAAATATTGTACATTTTTAATACATATGAATAAAAAATAGTACATATATAATATAATACACTGCAATACATTGTATTACTCTGAAAGTACATTTTCCTACATTTCTTGTGTTGAATGTGTGATAGTTTACATTTTTCACATTCTGATGTAGTTTTTGTTTGGGTTTATTCGAAGCTTGGGTTTATTTGCAGATAGACCCTTATAATGAATGCTCCATATTTCAAGGTGCTATCTACGTCAAGTCCCTCCTGGAGAAGGCTGTTACCAAATATACTCTTGTTTTAATGTTCATCTGTCAAGTACACCAAACACAGACACACTTAATGCTTCAGCAGACCAAGACATTTTGGACAACACCATGCTTCCAACTTTGTGGACACAGTTGGGGAAGAACCTTTCCTATTACAGCATGACTGTGCTCCAGTGCACAAGCTCCATAAAGACATGGTTGGATGAGTCTGGAGTGGAAGAACTTGACTGGCTCACACGGAGCCCTGACCTCAACCCCATCCAACAACTTTGGGATGAATTGGAATGGAGATTGTGAGCCTGACTACATAAATGCTCTACAGAATGAATAGGAACAAATCTCTCTCCGAAATCTTGTGGAAAGCCTTCCAAGTAGAGAGGATGGAAGCAGTTATAGCTGCAAGGTCTGTGTCTTTGAACGCAAAGACAGTCCATGCTAGTGTAATGGTCTGGCACCCCAATACTTTTGTCCATGTAGTGTAAAACCTTATCATTCTAAGCCAGCGCAATATTTATTGTGGTATTACACTTAAATACAATAGATCTGTGACAACCAAGAGTGCAAAACTATCCATAAGATAACTTCCAGGGAAATAGTGAAAGGTTCGACAGAAGTCATGGCAGTCGACCACAGCAGTCGATCTGGCACACTGATCTTAGGGATAGCAGGCACCGGTTTTATCCCACTTGCTTAATCTGAAGGAGACAGAGATAAAAAAGACTATTACTTTTTCCTGTGTCCAATTCGAGCAGCGTGATAGAACCGGACTTTGTTTCCCCTCCAAGTTATTGCATCCCTAATGGTGCTTAAAGTAATTACACTTTGTAATGTTTCTCTTTCTCTCCCCTTTAGTGGGCCCTTCAGAAGCTCTCTCTCATCCAGTGCCCACACTGCCATTCTCTGCTAAATGATGCCATTAACCATATTGCATTTGCTAACTCTCCAGCTATCCAAATGTGATTCGGTTCACCGGGAGTTTAATTGACTGAAAACAGGGTTTATTTAAAAACAGTGCAGTTTTAGTAACTTCATCAGCGCTACACACTGCATGCATTTCACATGCTGCTTACGCACAGGACAAATAAATCAATTTGTTTAGGCTTGAAAATTCAAATTGAAAGACTTTTATATTTAAATAGATAGATCAAGACCTGGCGAATTATCAAAGGCAGAGTCAAAAACCCAGTGTGATCTACAGACAATTTAAATGATAATAGAATGTAAATGTGTGATATAAATGACCAATTAAGAGTTTTATTGTTGCATTTAATGGAGCAATGAGGGTAACAGATGTATTTTATGCGATAATAAAATACTTACATTGTGGGCTTATTCTATTACACACTGTTTCTGGCCATACACTTGATTTTAACAACGCTATACACTTTCTGGCCATACACTTGATTTTAACAACACGACCTGCTACAACGCTATAACCATGACATGAACATGACATGAAAGATATTATACACTGCCGTTAGCTTTAATTACTACTTATGATACATACTAGAGTTCAATGTCAGATACACTATATGGACAAAAGTATTGTGACACAACTCTCAATTAATGAATTCAAATGGCCCCTTACTTCCAGTGAAGGACAATCTTAATGCTTCAACATGGTTGGATTATTTTGGTGGAACTTGACTGGCCCACACAGAGCCTTGACCTCAACCCCATCCAACACCTTTGGGATGAACTGGAACAAAGATTGGGAGCCAGGCCTTCTCATCCAACATCAGTGCCTGACCTCATAAATGCTCTACAGATTGAATAGATACAAATTCCCACAGAATCTCCAGAATCTTGTGGAAAGCCTTCCAAGAAGAGTGAGAGCTGTTCTAGATGCAATGGAGGGACCAACTCTATTAAAATCTATGTCTTTGAACGCAACATCATTGAAGTCCCTCACTGTGACTGTAAATCCCCTCAAACTCTCTCTTGTTAGCTTTAGCTTTTAGCAGAATTCAGCAAAGTGATCACATGCTAGCAAGAGCACAAAGATGAATCAAACTTCAATTTGTCCATTCATAGTTATTCCTACTTTGGTATCCTCCAATTGTTTTCATTTTTGCCATTTTATTGTTTCATTTGTCAGTTCTGTCAGCTTGATTTCTTCACAGCCTTTCAAAGTCCTGCAGTCTTCATGTGTATTTATCTGTGATTCACTATTTACACTGAAATAAGATTTTTACCTTAAAATAAGTTTAAGGTAATGCATAGGACTGAATATGGCATGTGTCTAAGGTATTATATTACAGACTTGTACTGTATTATTATCTTTATTATTTAGAGGCCAGTATCCAGTATAGCTGCTGGAGTCCCTGAAGAGGAGGAGCTCAGTCTGGCTTGATTGTTGACAAATACTTTATTTTTTATTTATGTATATGTGAAATATAATTGAACTGTGTTTTTTTGTATTCTTTTAATATAGCCTCTCAACATGGAGTGTTAGTTGATGCCTGAGCAAGAATAACAATTGCTGAAATAAATTAATATACCAGTCAAAAGTTTGTGTCTGGTTTTTTATATTCTGTTTAATTGATGTGATATCAAAACAGAGGGTTTAAAGCTTACTAGAATATTGAAGATAATTCAAGTACAACAGGTATTACTTGAGCATTCTCTTATTCTCATTTTCTGTAACCACTTATTCCACACCAGAGTCGGGTACCTGGAGCCTGTCTCAGGGTCAATGAGCGCGAGGCAGGGACTCACCCTAGGCGGGGCACCAGCCCACCGTAGAGTGCACATAAACTCACTCAGACACTCAAACCTACTGTCAATTTAGAATCCCCAGTTCACCTGACACACACGTCTTTGGACTGTGGAAGAGACCCCGGAGGAAACCCACGCCACCATGAGGAGAATATGCAAACCACACACACAAGGCCAGGACCCGGATTCAAACACCCAACCCTGGAGGTGTGAAGCACATCTCTACCCACTGCACATCCATGGGGCCATGAGCATTCTAAAACACATAAAAACAACAAAACCAACACATTCATTTAGATTTTTTTTTTTGCTAAGCTCACAAATTGTGTATGTTCTACACACTCTGAGCATCTCTCTGTACTGTGCAGAAATAGAAATTGAGATTTCCAGAATGAAACAATATTTTGATTAATTTATAGCTCTGTTTTTATTAAAGAACATTACATTATATTTAGCTGGTTAAACTGATGTGTACATACCATATTTGCTGTGCATCATTTTGAATAGTCAAAAGGTTTTTTTCGTTTAATATTCCGTTCAGGCAGGAAAGGGTCAAATGTCTAAACTGTTTTCCTGTACTATGTTACTTGTTTACTGTTCCTTGTTTGTTCTAGGGGTATGGTCGTGACTTGTCAACTGGTATTTTAACTGAAAAAGTCTGGGGCAGCCCTAGTCCACACTCGCCACTCTCAGTGCTGGGGAAAATCATGATAAATCTGGCTAAAGTCTTAATTTGCCACGTCTTTGAACTGAGAAGCTGTGTTTGCCTGTCTGTCCTCTCTCCAGTGACATTCTCTCTGTCACGCTTCTCTGTGCTGGCCATCATTGTTGGGCGGCTCAGGTCACTGCCTCGAAAAAAAAAGCCCTGGCCCGACAAACAGAAATAAATATTGTTGCCGTCTGATGGGGTTAAACTGACATGCCCCCCGGGAGACATCTTATCTCAAGAAGAAAACACTTTTCTACAAAACTCACACACAATACCAAACTACATCCCATCCCTCTTTATTGCGCAATGAACCAGCTTTCCATGAGTTTCCAGGAGACGCAGGAAAGAGAGGGGTCTGGGGAGGGGGAGGCGAGTCTGTCCCTGAATCTACTGTTCCCATCTGTTAAATCTGTCTGCGGTCAGAAGACAAACGGTGCAGTCGGTCCTGCAGCTCCCCCACATGGCCCATTCCCTCTCCTTCTCTCTCCTTCTGTCTCTTTCCTTCTCTCTCTTTTGGTTTCTCTTTTTTCCTCTTTCTCTTTCTTTCTTTCTATCTCCCTCTCTTTCTTTCTTTCTTGTCTTTTCTCCCCCTTTCTGTTTCTATTTTTTCTCTCTTTCTCTTTCTCTCTCTCCCCCTCTCTCTTACTCTCTCTCTCTCCCTCTCTCATACTAATTTTCTTTTGAATAGATCTTAATTAGGCCTATTGTTGACATGTTGTGATGGTGATCTGGTTTTATTTGGTAAGACTGAAATAAAGAGTCTTTTAAAATCAAATCTCTCATACTAAGTCCCTCACTACCTGTCTTTCTTTTGTCTGCTTATTTACTCTTACTCTCTGTCTCTGTATCTCTTGTCTTTTCTTTCTTTCACTGTATTCCCATCATCGTCTTTCTATTTCTGTACCTGTCACTTATTTCCTTCTGCCTCTTGCTTTCTTCACAATATCTCTCCATCATCTATATTTTTCTCTTTCTTTTCTCATTTCCAATGTGTCTTTCTCTCCCTCTCCTTCTCTTCATCGTCCCACCTATCTGTCTCTCTTACTTTTCCTCTTACCTTTTCTTCTTATGCACTACATGTATTCATTAACACTCCACCTAAATATCAAAATGGGATCTAACTGACAAGAACCCCTCCCTATCTTCTTTTTGTCCCCCACTCATTTTATTGCTCTTTTCTCTCTCTTCATCTCCCTCCATCGACATTGTGTCTTTCTCTATCTTATCCTCCCCATCTATCTTTTCCCTCTTTCTTTCTTTCTTGCTTTCTCCTTTTCTCTTTATCTCTCTCTTTGTCTCTTTCCCTCTCCCTCATCCTTCTTTCTCCCTCTGTCTCTTTCTTTTTTCCTCTCCCCCTTTCTATTTCTATCCCCCACCTTCTCTGCTATCAGTCAGTTTTATATATGCCTGAAGCCTTTCCATTCACTGAATCTATTAAAACAAGCAAACAGTCATTCAAGTCTCCAAATAGTGTGCAGGCAGTGGAGAGTGTGTAACATTTGGTCTGACTGTCAGATGAGCTGGTAAAAAGGGGGCAGTCCCCGTGCAGCTGAGATTCTATTACTTCTGTTCAACACTCATATCTGTTACACACTGGTGTCTCAGCGCTGAGTAAACAAGGCCAGCGTCTGCTTGTTCTTGTATAAAACTTTCATTGGAAAGACGACCACCAGCATATTATTTTTAGGCCAAAAAAATGCTCAGAAATGTTTTTGATAGGAAAAACAAAACAAAACAGATTGTGTTCATGCCAGAATCTATTGTTATCCATTGACACTTGGAAATCCCTGTGTGCCTCCATGTGCTTGTTATGTCTGACACAGCCAGTGGCTGACACAGCCAGTGGCCTGAATAATGGACAAAGCCCGCTGGTATATTTCATTCAATAGATTTACATTCGCTACCAGAGTGACCTACTCTGTCTTTATAGTCCATTTCCCCCTAATTTATTCCATACATCCGAGCTGGAGCACTGGGCCCAGTCAAGCCAGAGAGAAGCGGTAATGACCACATTGATCATGACAGTCCCCGCTGGGGTGGGCTAGCTTCAAGGCCGGCTGAACGGACCCTACATGCCCCCTTAACCAATCAAAAATCCATCTTGCCTGTCCCCCTTTGCCCCCCAGCCAATCAAAAACTCATCTTCTTTGCTTCCTCGCGGTAAGGACACAATCAAAAGCACATCTCTTTGCCTGTCTGTCAGGTGCAGTGCCTAATCTGTCCCCAACACCTTGGCTCAACCAATCAGAAGACTGCTACTGAGCAGTCAGCCAATAAGGTGCATTTGTCATCATCCACCTGTCAACAGGCAGAAGGCTAGCCTCAGGGTTACCAACTTTAGATTTGTGGTTTTATCGATTTAACTGACCAATTTGGACCATCACACTCTTTTATGTCCCACATCATCTCACTTTACTGACTGACCACTTTAGAGTGTTTTTATCTTGTTATTTTTTTACTGACACTTTCAATTTTGATATACAAATGAAAAAAGTATGTGCCTGCAACCTTAAAAATGGGGGTTCTGAAAAGGTTCCTTAGAAAAGTCAGTAGTCACATAAAACCATGACAACACTTGGTTCTTCACCTTGATCAGGTCCCTGTAGCAAAGAGTTCTTTGCTAGTTCAGTTTGATGGGAGTACAAAGGACATTTGAAAAGAAATGCGGTCCAGTGTATCCCAGTCTTTGGCTAACATATACTAAATGTATTCACTAACATTCCACTTAAATATCTAAATGTGATCTAACTGACAATAACTACTTAGTAGGCTGAACAGATTCACTCCCTTGGGATCATGAACAGAATCTGTCTACTATTAAACTGTTCACTTCATCTATAACTGAGTTCACATTAAGGCTTTGCTATGCTTTCCCTTCACTACAGTGATGTTGTGCTGCTAAATTTCATTGTGGTGGTCATCCTGTGTTGTAAAACTCTGTAATAACTGATCACATTTTCCCTCAATGTTTATATAAACAGGAACAGAGGTCAGCGTAGTGCCTTCCACTGGATATCAGAAGGTCTTTTCTTATTGGTTATCACCCACCTGCATCACAGCTGATTTGGATAAGTTTGAGCAAAGCAGAATTTCAGCTTCAACTCACTTAAAAGGTCCCAGTTCCTATATTCATAATGTCTTTTTATGATTTGTGGTTTTATATGTGTTTAATAGAAAGGAGACACATTTAACTTAATTTGGCCTATGTCTTATGTTTTTTGTGATATAAATGAGACATATTTAACTTTTTCCAAATTAATATTGTTCCCTGTGCTCTTTGTATAGGTAGCGTGATGTGGCCTTTCTTTAATCTGTAAACAGTATAAAGAGTCCATTCATGTTTAACATTTTTAGACTGGTTTAGACTTGTTTACATATGCTGTCATAGAAACATGCAGTAAAGATACCTTTTCAATCTTTTTGAAAGTAATTTTTGTTAGTATTTTATAAGATAACACTTATTTCTCCTAGCCTGGTAATACGTCTTTGTGTGTTGTGTTAGCATCAAGTATTGATGAATAGCAGACACTGGACAGTCATAACAGACATTTAAGTGACATCCTCTTTACTTTGGATGTTGGATCGTTTGGCCAAGATTTAAACTCAAAGCCAGTCTCTGCATATCACTGGAGTCTGTTGGCAGACCTTGCATACTTTTGGATGAAATGTGGTCCAGTTTACCCACTGGACCCTGTTATCTTCAACAAAAAAAGTTTAAAAAAAAAAAAGAGTTCTTTGTATTATACCATCCTGTTCACCAGAGACATCAGTTGTGTTAGTGAAAGTTTGAGAGCTGACAGAGGAGGCATGTTTGTTCTAAGTGGGGGGTCAGAATTGAGCAGCAAATTCAAACAAACTGTAGAATCACATCAAATATGCAGGCAAAATACGCCAAAAGGGCAGAGACTTTGTGTTTTCTTGAATATTAGATGTAGTGACTAGTAACATATGACGTCATAAAACCAGTGGCTTTAAATCAGGTTGTTTTGCTGCTTAACTTTATAGGTGTTTACATATTACATCACATTCTTATGTCAAAAAGAAGCACGTCAGAAATGGAGAGTAAACTCTGTAGCTATTCAAAGGTCGTCCCCACATCCCACTCCTCAGCCTTGGCATGAAAAAGGACTTCACATAGGGGCATGGCGCTTAATCATGTGACAATGCACCGCTCCATTAAAATCAGCTTAAATTTATGGAACAAACAGCTGTGCCTCTCAACAAAAGCTCTGCAGTAATTCACAGTGCCACTTGAGTGTTAAAAAAACCCGGCATGTGCCCCCACACACACACACATCTCTCTGAAGAACGTGGTGGGGACAGCTGATGATTTCTAGCAGCTGACAGTCGAATTCGCACATTTACTAGCTGTGAAGTCAAACACAGCCCAGTGTCGAGATCTATCATTGGAAAGGTTGCAAAAGGTGTCAAGCAAACAAGGAGAACACAATTTCCTGCACTCTGTGTGTGTGTGTGTGTGTGTGTGTGTGCGTGTGTGTGTGTGTGTGTGTGTGTGTGTGTGTGTGTGTGTGTGCGTGT
>JBBPDC010000129.1:24933390-24943976 GCA_037974485.1 Hemigrammopetersius urotaenia
ATAGATAGATAGATAGATAGATAGATAGATAGATAGATAGATAGATAGATAGATAGATAGATAGATAGATAGAATTATATGTAATTGTGTATTTATTATATTTCATTTGCTTTTTTCAGAATCTGTTCAGGTTTTCTCCGTAAACAGTGAAAGGCTAGCAGGAACGAGACTGTGACGTAATGACCCACCGCCCGGTTGGGCCATTTACACAGGATGAATGATGGGCACGTGCAATAGCAGAGGGGTGGTGTGTGTGAGTGTGTGTGTGTGTATGTGTGTGTGAGAGAGAGAGAGAGAGAGAGAGAGAGAGAGTGTGTGTGTGTGTGTGTGAGAGAGAGAGAGAGAGAGAGAGAGAGAGAGGGTGGGGGTAACGTCTGCAGCACGCGCCACCACAAAACTCCTCTTCAGCACCGCGGACAGGGACACACACGCCGCCTGCGCGCGATCCACAACATACACACACGCGCGCGAGAGCTGTTCTTTTATTCCTTTTCTTTTGCAGCATCAGGGTGACGCACGCGCGCCTCCTCCTTTCCAAACAGACTCGAGCTAGCAGCCTGAGCTCGTGCCGTTTCAAAACTTTCAGAACACTCACAGGCGCGCGCGAGAACACGCACTAACGCACGGGTCGGTGTTCTATCAGGATCTCGCGCGAGCGTTTGCAGTCTCGCTTTGGATTCACTGCATTTTTCCCCTGCTGTTTTTTTATTTATTTATTTATTTATTTGTTTGTTTGTTTGTTTGTTTGTTTGTTTGATCAAAATGTTGCTCGAACATCCCGGATCGAGTTGCCAGAGCGCGGGAAATTATTCCAGATACAGCGCGAGCCAAGGTAAGCACGCGTTTGACTTTCGTCCTTTTTGCTGCATATACTGGTTTATACAGGTGTGTGTGATTGTGAGCTGTGTGTGTGATGTGTGTCATGTGTGTGGTGTCAGTGATAAGTGTGTGGTGTGTGTGGTGCGTGTGTTTGATAAGTGTGTGAGATGTGTGTGGATGTGTATGTAAGGTGTGTGTCAAATGTGTGTATGATGTGGGTGAGATATATGAGATATGTGTGTGTGATGTGTGTGAGATGAGTAAAATATGTGTGAGGTGTGTGAAGTGTGTGTGAAGTGAGTGAGATGTGTGTGTTAGGCGAGTGTGTGTAATGTGTGTGTATGTTGTGTGTGAGATATGTGAGATGTGTGTGAGCTGTGCGTGGTGTGTGTGTGAAGTGCGTGAGATGTGTGTGAGGTGTGTGTGTGGTTTCTATAAATGCATTGTTAATTGCTCTGTCAAAACAAACATGATAAACAACAAAAATAAATGACTCACAAACACAGTGCGTAAAAACGCGCAGGTGCCCCTTTGTGCCATCCAGTTTTACGTACCGGTTTTGCAGGAACTCCTACCGATAAAAGTCCAGTTTCTTCTGAATGGTCGATTCATTTTGTGCGTGAATGCGCTCTGGAGGTGCTGATGAAACGGACCTGCTCTTTTTTCATCCGCAATCTTCCTCACCACACTCGAACAGACGGACACAAACGAAAAAAAAACAGAAAACTCAAAAAACACAACACTGAAAAGTCCATCTATACACACTTTCTCCCCCTAGCAGCCCGTTTCGGTGTGACTTGGACAGAGACGCGATTGAGGTCTTACTTTAATTTGTTTATACTACCTTAAAATTAGATGTTTCTCTAAAATTAATTTATTTGTTTAGATGTTTTCTATTATAGCCTAGAAATCGCCAATTTATGACAATTATTTACCCTTTACAAATATAGGTTGTGGTCACTGGCTCTGTCTCAAACTATGTAGTGTTTTTGGTTTTAAGGATCGTTTAATGCCAGTCAGGTCGTTCAGGATAAACTAAACTGATGCTGGAAGCGGGTAAAACGCTTAACTCGGTTCAGTAACGACGCGCTTTAGGCGGTTTAAGGTTCTGGAGAAGCTGGGGTGGATCCGGGAGCTGGGCTGATGGAGCGCTGAAGCCCCTGAACGCGCTTCTCCTCCGGTATAAAGGAGCTGCGGAGAGTCGCGGTGAAAGAGACTCTGGAAGTGGAGAAAGAGGGAGAGAGGGAAAGAGCAAAGGAGGGAAGGAGGGAAAGAGGGAAGGAGGGATTGATTTTGGATCCATCAGAGCGACGGCACTAAGCCTGATTTCCCCAGGGCTCGTCACACAGGGGGGCGCGTATGGGGGTTTCTGGAAGTATCTGTAAGTGATATTCTAACAATACATGACCCATATTACATAATAATAATAATAACAAGAAAAACAAACGTAAAGAAAAAGAAGAAAAAATTCAGAAGGAAAAGAAGAAGAAGAAGAAAAAGAAGAAGGAAAAGAATAAGGCTACTACTACTACTACTACTACTACTACTACTAATAATAATAATAATAATAATAATAATAATAATAATAATAATAATAATAACAATAATAATAATAATAACAAAAACAATAATAATTATTATTGATGTTAATAATACTACACGAATGCAAATGCTACTACTACTACATCTAATAACAATAATAATAATGAATAATCCTTTTCAATAATAATATTAAATATTTTATGTTAATTCAAATGTTAAGTTTTAAACTAATCCTTTAAACTAATATTATTTAATTATCATTCCATTGAGTTTCTTTTTTAAAAATTATGTTCTTTTTTTCTTCACACCTGTTCGTATTTTAACAGATACGAAAAACTCACACAGATACACACAAAAAGAGAGAATAATTACAATCAGAAGAATAGTAAAATAATAATGTTGCGTGTTGTTTGTTTATACATACCTATATTTCACTTTAATGTAAATGTAAAGGTTTATTCATTTCTATATTACGTGTATTTTACTACTTTTTCAAGCAAGTATTTGTTCATTAATGATTTACACTCGTTTATAGGTATATGGTATTCTTATATAGGATTGTCTAAAATTTACTTTAAACTGAACTCCTTAATTCTCACGGAGCATTAAAATAAGGCCAAAATATACAAACAAACAATCAATCAAACAAACAAACAAACAAACACATGCATGGAGCTGCTGTTCCTGTCTCGGTGACCCAGCGGCCCGGTCTGATTATTAATCCGGACTGAGAGAACGGTGTGTGTGTGTGTGTGTGTGTGTGTGTGTGTGTGTGTGTGTGTGTGTGTGTGTGTGTGTACGAGTGAAGTGATGGTGAGCGCGTGCTGCTTCAGTAAAGGGTCATGTGTGAGTTTAAAATCGGGCTGCATTTTTACACACTCCTCCATAAACATGTGTGTGTATATTTGTGTGTGTGTGTGTGTGTGTGTGTGTGTGAGTCGTTCCGCGGCGCCACGTTAAACGATTCTCTCTCACTTGTTTATTATTATTATTATTATTATTATTATTATTATTATTATTATTATTATTATTATTATTATGACGTGATAATCAGAAACGGCATGTTTAGTCAAAAACACACAAACAACATCAACATCACAAATTTCCAGAATGGAGAATTAAAAATAAGAAAAAAATATAAATGGACGTTTGACGTAGAATTACAATCTTTATATTAAAACAAAAATAATTAAAGCGGAAAATGGAGCAGAAATAGAAAAAGCAGAAGAAAAGGGAAAAGAAAATGAAGGAGGAGTATAGGGGAATAAAAGGGAGAAGAAAAGAAAAACATTCTGCGGTTTTAGAAGAATGGGAAAGGGAACGAGCGATAACTTAACAGAGAATTTTTAAAAAATGTTAAAAATTCGACCAAAACGAGAAGTAAGAAAAAGAAAACACATCTAATATTGTATGTACTACTACAAAGAAGACGTAAATGAATTAAATCCAGTGTCAATTAAGTATTATTTAAGAATGCCCACAAGTACTTTTTAAAATAATGTGGCATATTTTAAATCGAATTACAATCATATTAAAACTCCGGAAAATATACGACAGAAAATTATATTAAATGAAGACTTCCACAACTATAACACCTATAACAACCATAAACAAACAAATAAGATAAAAACGACTATTCCTGATTATTATTATTTTTATTATTATTACTATTATTATTATTATTATTATTATTATTATTATTATTATTATTATTATTATTATTATAGACGTGTTTCTTTACAAACATTGTAAAAGAGTCTATAAATTATGTCATAATAGATTTAACATTCTTTTCACTTATAAATTAGTCATCAGTTACGAAACTCTTTTTTATGGTTTTCTGGTGTGTGTGTGCGTGTGTGTGTGTGTGTGTGTGTGTGTGTGTGTGTGAGTGTGTGTGTGTGTGTGTGTGTGTGTGTGTGTGTGCAAGGCTCAAACCACCAGGCAATCTGAGCTGCAGTGGACCCAAGAGAGGCCTGACAGCTGCCATTAACACAAGCATACATATCATTACAGGCTTCTGCAGGCTCTTGACCCCCTCCAACTTTTCCTTTTTTATACATACATATAAAAACAAGTTTTTATTGGTTTTCTAACACACAGATCACACTGGCTATCTCAGTAGGCCTCCTCCATCAGAAAGCACACTGTCCATGCCCGAGTGCTTTTACTGCATGCTCCCTGGAATCCAGCAGACAATCCCCCCCATGAACAGCAGGCCAGAAATACACTAAACACACCCTCACCAGCAGCACATCAAGGGCAGATCATGCATGCAGCACATTTCATGCTCGCCCTTCAACATCAAGCTCAGAAATTGAAGCAGACATCAATAATTACAACACGCAGCATGAAGTATTCATCTTCAGCATGGCTACATGGCTTGTTAATGATGTAAAAGCTTTTGAAAGCATTTGTTTCCATAGCATGGAAACCACAGCTGATACCTCCACTACAAAACATCACTTGCATCAGAAAATCCAATGTTTTTCCTTTTTTTTTCTTTTTTTATACCACACTCACATGCACACCACAGAAGAACAACCTTTGGTTACACAAATAAACTTTTTAATGGATGGTTCTTTAAAGAACCAAAGAGAAGAATGGATTAAAGTCTAAATATGTACAAAAATACATAGTAGTGCAACAAGACATATACTGTAAGTTTCTGTGCACATATTATATTTGTTTACATTTTTTGTAGATTTCTATGCATGGTTTATGCACTGTATATAGACTCATAATTAATCTGTAAGCTGAGATCACAGTGTAGCAAAAAGGTTTGACTTACATGTAGCTTTACAAAGTGACGTAAGTACACATTCTGTATTGTATATTGTACATATACCAAAAAATAAGCTCTACATGTACCATAAAATCTGCAGGAGAGTGTTCTCCATGTTCCCATTTCTGAAATGTGGGGTTTTCTTGTGGCAGTGATAAAGAAAGAATGTTGGAAACATCCTACAGAGCACCTGAGAGTGAATAAAACCCTCTTATCCAGTGTCTCTCATGTCCAGTGGGAGCTCCTGAGTGCAGACTTGACATGCCCTGGAGCACCGTCAGCTCAGATGATAAGACACAAAAGGACCAGTCACCTGTGGCACTGTATGGCAACACCATGGATGAGAGCACCAGGATAGCCTCTGCTGCCCAGTGAACAGTGGCATGCAGTCCACGCTCAACCAGGGAGCTCCACTCCCTTTACACATTAGCTGCGGTGTCCACTAGCAGCCTTGGAGGGCCACAGTCCATCATTTGATAGATTGTACATTCAAGTCAGCAATAATGTTAATCTGAGTAAGTCCTTGGTTAATTCATTTATGCTATTTTTGCAATAGGCTCAGTAGCTTATTCAGTTAGAATATTTGTAATTTTTAATATGGTCAGATATTTAAAACAGAAAACAAAAAATACTCATGTATATAAATCATACATATGCACAAAAATCACAAAATATAATGAGAAAACAAAAGGTAGAGGAGTAGCTTTTAAAATATGCGGTATACATTGACATACTGAGACAATGTAGTAATTATGGCCCAGAGTCAGAATCTGAAAGGCCATTGTCTTCTTGTCTGCCAGTGGGGTCCAAAGAAGAAAGATAAAACATTTGCTTCTAAACTCATATTTCTTCTTTATTAGGTTTCAGTTGGAAACAATACGGTCAAATTGTTGGAATGAAAATGAAAAAATAATCCAATCAGAACTATCGGTTAGGCCTTCAGGTGCTTGACTGAGGAATGTGACAGTGAATCAATCAAATCAGTCGATCACATTTCCTTGTGTGGGAGCTAAAAACACCACTTAGTGCCTGTGGTGAATAATCAATAACTAGAGGGTTTCACCACAGCACTTCTGTGCAAGGGTAGTTTACTGAGAGAGTCACTCAGAAACATTGTGTAATAGGAGATATGGCATCTGTTATAATCTTCAGAAAAACATGAAATGACAGATGTCTTTTTTTTTTAATCTAGAATGGCCACAAAATATTCATGTGTAATTCCATTAGCATTAGGTTAGCATACTACATTATTTTACCTCATTTATTGATTGTGTTTTCCTAGTTTTGGCCTGAACTGAAGGCCTTGTGCTAATAGTCATGGTTCATCACTGAGATATCAGTTATACCCTCCCACCTCCAGTCTACATTTTTTCTAGATCACCCCCACCCTCATTAAACAAAACAAGAATGGGCTGAAACACTGGCATGATCAGTGATGTTCAGTGACAGCAAGCAGTACTGAAAGTCACTGACAGCAAGATGAACAGCATTGGAGCTTTGTGCACCTTAATTTGAGTTTTTCATTCAAGATGGTGTGCGTCATCCTGTGTAATGTAGGTTGTTGTTCTGCTCGTTGTTTGTCATGCAAATACCTCTTTCCATGACAACTGTATAAGCCTGTATAATTTGTTCACATTAGTTGTGGGAAACTCATGTTGCCATATATCTGAGAGCCATGAGAGCCATATTGTGCTATACTGGTTTACCCTTCGAATCTTATCAGCCTAGATCTGTGCTGGAAGAGCAACAAATGGTAAAATGTCATCATACAACAAAACAGCTCTTTATACAGAAGTTCCCCTGGTTTGCGCTGATGCTGAAGGTCCCAGGCGTCATCCTGAGCTTTGTCTGGTGTTGCTATGTCACATTGTACCAGTTATTGTAATTTTAAAAATATAACTTTACTAACCACTACTAGGGTTTTAAAACTGGCATCATATGCAAATGCCCATAAAGAACAAAAATGTATTTTATTTTAGGTCTTAGAAACAAACAGAAAAAACACAAGATCTTAGAATCTGGGTGAACCTTCAGGACAGTCTCTGTGGGGAAACCCACATAGGGAGGGAGGGGGCTGCAGCAAATGGCGAACATATAGGAGAGCAAACACTAGTTTTAGTTTTTAATTGTAGAAATCAGATTTTACTTATATGTTCTGAATTCTAAGGGCCCAAGACTGCCTGTGACCCCAGGACCCACAAAGAAGTTAAAGCTCTCTGTTATAAATGAGAAACATAGAGGAGGGCTTTCATTTCCTCATTAAGTAAATCATCTTAGAGCCTAATATCCTTATTTAAGCAACAATGAACTACTTCTCTCCTTTCTGCAGTATTCCAGGTGGAGCTGGGAACCCCTGGATACGAGTCACAGCAGCAACATCACAATCCCTGGGTGATAACACACTGCACGCTTCACATCTTATCAATCGACAAACCCAGTGATTATTACATCCATCAACGCACACAGTGACAACATGACACCATGACCAATGACTGTTCCTGTAGTCTGAGATACTCAGTTTGTGAAACAGGAGCTAGTGACTTCATAGCTCCATCTTTCAGACTGTCATTACTATCGATTCAGGAAAAGATTTTGAAATAAGAAACATTGCAGACTGAATGCCTTCTCATCACACGCACTTATATTGAACGCTGTCACACTGAGAACAATTAATTACAATGATCATACAGATTTTCTTGTTTAATTTAATTGTTCAATTTTGAGTTGCTAAATGGAACAAATGGAAGAATTTTTCATAGACAATTATCTGCTCCCACCTTTTTTATGCTTATCTACCAAGCTAATACAAGTGCCTAGTATGGGGTCTCTAAGTACCAGTCCGCGGCCACATACAGCCCATGGGATTGATTCAAACGCATGTCTGCACACAGCATAGGTGTCAGGGCTAGTGGCCGCTAGTGGCCTCCGTTTCTGTTTTACCCTGTCTTTTGTCCTGTGTGTTCTGGGGATCTTTATTTTGGAGTTCAGGGTTTAGTCACGTGTCCTTTTGTTTCCACCTGCCCAGTGTTTCATGTCTGATTACGTTCTGTATATATAGTGTGGGTCTGCTACCCTTCCTTGTGTGTCCATCGCCTTATCCTCGCCTTATGTTATCCTTAGTCTGTTTTGTTTTCGGCCCCAGCGCCAGGTTTCTTTGTGTTGCTACGTTCGTCACCTGTAAATAAAAAGCACCAGCATGGAAGCCTGCCTGTCTCGTCCCGGTTCTTCCCAAGGTAAAGCACGACAGGGCGTTCAACCTCCCTGTCGTGACAATAGGACTCAAACCAAACTAATATTCTAAGACATACAGTTAAATCCGCCTGTGATATTTTTGTCAGCAGTGGATAATGAATGTTAGAATTAACAAATTAATGGAATTATCAAACAAATCCCATGAAAGTGCAGATTTAACTGCTCCCAGCCCTCATCTAGTCCTTACTGTGGATCAAGAATGGAGAGTTGGCCAGCACTGAGGCATCTACCCACCCATAGGAGCTCACTACGTAGCATCAGGTGCAGTTTAGCTAGCCCCCATTAACTAACTATCTCCTCAAATACTAATTTGGGACACGTTTTTAAAACTGACCTCTGTTTTCACAAATTTGAGTATTAGCCCCCTGGCCTAGTGTGACTGAGGCTTTAGAATGTAGAGTTATGAAACTCATTCGCTGTCCTTTTGTGTGTGCTCCTGTATGATGCTATCCCACATGGCCACTTCTCTGTTTATCTTGTTCATAGCTCTGTCCTAAGAGGGATAGGAGGAAAAGATCTCCTTGCAATTTATACCACAAACAACAGTTGCGGAGTGTTTACACTTTGTGGGTTTGATCCTGGAAGCAAACATCCGAGTCACAGCACAAATGCTTTACGGCGGCAGGTTGATGTCTTTAAGCCCCGTTTTAGCATCCACCGCAGGGCCTCAGGAGAGTGCCAGAATAAAGGTGAGATGAGAGCCTGAAAGCACAAGCTTAAGCAGCATTATTATGAACTCTTTTCAAAGGCCTTTTTCTTCCCTGCCCTTCTGCATCGAGTGTCTAGCACAATCGACTGACACTAAATGAGATTTGTACCTTTGTGATTGTCAAGTAGTTCCGTGGCACACAAAAGATTCCCCCTATCTGCGTGGTACAGTCAGTCTATTGAGGCCGAAATGGTTCCTTGGTCATACACACACACACACACATACACACACACACATACACAAACACGCACACACACACACACACATACACAAACACGCACACACATGCACGTGCACAAAGACATACGATTGAGAAGAAGCAGAAAGAGCTCTATTCACACGCTGGGTGTCTGAGGGGAGCTGATCTCATTCTGCAGGGTGTCAAGGGGCAGAGCCACTAAAAGTACTGCATAATAAATTAAGCCAGAGCCAAAGCAGCTGTTAATTACTGATGTGGCCGCTCCATGGATTTCCTTCCCCTTTTCCCTCATGTCACTTACTCCCTCCTTCCTCAACTCCACCTCCCAAAGGTGAAGCCTATGATAATGGTGGGGCAGCAGGAAAAAGTAAGAGAGGAAGAGAGACATACAAAAGAAAACGACATTGCTGTCACAATGGCAGGCTTGTCAAAGTGTAACATGTTGATAGAAAAAAGCTCGACTGGACTCTGTCCCACTGGATTCAGTGTGACACTTGTTAATGATCATCCTGCAGAACCGAAGTGTTTTTCTTTGCATCCTATGCCTCATAAATCATTGACCCATTCACTTCAGTTTCATTTCAGATATCTACTCTATCCACTGAAAACACAGTGGCACAGCTTTTTTACTGAAGGTAAGTTGTGTTTGATAGGCAGTACCTTCTGCTTCAATGAGAATTTATGCCAGATTTAAATAGTTATTGAACACTTATTGAACAGTATTGTGTGTTATTGACTTTACTGGGAGTGTATTGGGAGCACTTTGTTCATGAGAAAGTCATCTCAATGATTATTGAACTGTACACTTTCATCACTACAGTTGTCATTGTTGCCCCTTCTGGAGGCTCAGCTTCTGTCTGTTGGAGCTCTTTAAGAGGCGCTGGATCATGAAACAAAAGACCAATACAAGCTCTGTAATCTGTATGATTGACACTGACTGACATCAGAACAGTCTGTTGTTAAATATGCACTAAGAGCTGTGAAAGAGTTGTTCAAATACATGCATTAGCGGTGCTGGCTCCATAAAACCTGCAAATTTTGGAAAATATTCTGAAAAATATTGTAATTTTCTTTTTATAATTGGCAAACAAAACTACGGTGGCCCTGAAAGGCAAAACACAACGACATTTCAGAAAACACAACGGCATTTCAGAAAACGGAAAGGGTAGGACCACACTTCTTGTTTGTGATTGGACAGTATCTATGTCACTCACGACAGCGTGGGTTCAGTTCATGTAGAATCCGCATTACAAGCCAGGTCTCCATCCAAGGAGTTTTTG
>JBBPDC010000129.1:24947313-24961531 GCA_037974485.1 Hemigrammopetersius urotaenia
TCCTACCCTTTCCGTTTTCTGAAATGTCGTTGTGTTTTCTGAAATGTCGTTGTGTTTTCTGAAATGTCGTTGTGTTTCTGAAATGTCGTGTTTTATGAAATGTCGTTGTGTTTTATGAAATGTCGTTGTGTTTTGCCCTTCAGGGCCACCTGGAAAAAAATAACAACAATTTTACAATATGTTTTTACAAAGACACATTTTTATTCATTACATTTGGGCTTTAATTTGAGTAAATATAGTTCAATTATATTTTATTTAGGAGCACACCGTTTGAAATTTTTGCATATATTCTACATCATGTTGGGAACTAATGTGTGAAAACCACAAAATTGTGGGCAGGTGTATTCACAGACCAGGGAAACTACCAACTATGGAATCTACCGTATATCTCCTTTAATAGGAAGTTAATGATATTTCACAGTGTGGTGTTGATGTGAGCACTTAGGCAGCATATTAATTAGAGCAGTCATTAGTTTTTAGAGATTTGGCTACTTCCGTAATACTAATCACACACATACCAAAAAAGCTGGGCTGAGGTTAGACGGTCATCTGTCCTTTCTGCCTTCTCTGCTTTGGTTTACTCAGCCACTGGATGTTACGTAAGCTCCTGAGATCCTGCAGGTGAAAATGGCTGATCGGCTCTGAGGCAGCTCAGGGTCAAATGGCGTGATGTGTTAGCACTCCTCTGTACCTCATAAAGGTGGAGTGGAGAAAGAGCAGCAGCCCATAACACCTGGAATAACTCTGCTGACCCCCTCCAAGGGATTGTATCATCCACTCCACACACACATGCATTCTCCCACATCTACAATAATTGCAACATAAAAACCTGACGTTGGCTGGTATTTTCACTTTGAGTCGTTCTCAAGGTGATGACCATATCTTCCTCAAGGTAATGACTCTGTCCTGATTATGAAGGTATGTCTCGACTTGCAAAAATTATCCCTCATTACTGTTACACTTTCATAAGACAACATGTCCCAAAGCCTAGCCAGTGTTTGTCTTTGGCTAAGGTTCTCCCTAATAGCAAGAAGAAAGGTAATGATGATTCAGATATCCATTAAGTAACTCAATTTGGCCACCAACAACCTCCCCCTAATTGACTGCTTTGCTGTGCACTTTCTCATCTGACTCATTCATACACTGCACAGCGCTTTATATATATACACACCAGAGGAATTTTGGAATGCCAAAATGGGATGGTTTGATTAAATAAATGTTAACTCTCTCTACAATTCGAAAAGGTTAATTTGTCTCTTGTATACTGTAGCACTAACATTAACTTTCACTGAAGGGGCTGAGCCCAAACCCTGAAAACAGCACCGGCCACTATCCCTCCACTAAACACTACTTTTGAAAGTATATTTACAAAATTATTTCTTTGAACTGAAACTTTACAGGAATATGATGTACTTAGTTCTTCATAATTTATATTGCATTATTATTATTATTATTATTAGTTGTAGTAGTAGTAGTATAAGTCCTTTTCATAATATTTAATACATTTTAATATTTAATAAATGTAAAAAAAAATATTTCAAAAATATTTAAAAACAATTATTATGAAAAAATGAGATTTGACCAAATGCAGCAAATAAATCTGTGTTGTACTCGATGCTCCCACTATCTTGAAATCATTGTTACATGAATGTATTGTACTGGGAACACAACATTCATTTAGTGCTATTCTAATAAATGGTATCTGAATAGAAGGAAACTCTCTTGGGCTCCAAAATATGTGCATTCCAGTGTATCACGGTTTGACAGCCAGACCTCCACCATATGGAAAGCAGTGGGCTTGTGCAGAGGAAGCCAAAGTGAATCTCCATACTTTTTCATGGTCTGTGGCAGCTGAGCGGAGGCTGAGACCAAGGTGCGTTTATGTTGCTGTGAGAGAGAGTGTGGACAGACAGGGCAACAGATGTCCCTTCTCCGCTCTTGTGGCTCCAGTCAGCAAGATGTGTGGGCCACCACCAAACAACATATGGAATAGCATAGCAGAGGCCTGCAACAACATGTGAAATCATGCACCTTGGAGAGATCTGAGTAGCCATGGATTCAAAATGACATACAGAGATGGTGCTGCAACAGGATGACGATGTAAAAGCACGGTTTTCCATTCAACCCTTGCCAAGTTAGACCTGGATATGACTTAAGCTCAGTGAAGCTCCAGAAAGTGACGGCTAACCAGCCGTGGGCAGGACATGACCTTGGCAGGGGACCTTATGGTGCTATTTTTCTGTCCCGGTGGAGAGAGAAAGTAGGCATGATTCCCCTGAAGACAAAATCGTTAGGTGCTTAACCAGTAAAAAAAGAGGCCAGAAAAAGACAATAAAGTGTGTAAATAAGGGCCGGGCCAGGCTGAATTTGTCTCAGGTCTGCTTAAAGCTGGTTCTGCTGGGCTCTCTGTCCTGTGGAGAGAACGAGAGCTGACTGCAGCCCGATTGTGATTTATGTCGCACGGAGTTTAGGCTGCAGGGCCCGGGCTGCTGGCTGCTGGCAGAAGATGAATACGAGGCCCAACTGCAGGAGACAATCTGATTACAGCACACACCTCCCTTTCATCTTCATTCCACCAAACTGTAGCAACGCTAGGACGGCACCTCACACTGTCACCACCAGCAATGACACACAGCCCATAAACGGCCACCTCCTCATCAGGCCAATTCCTCAGTCCCGCCTGATTTTTCGCTGTCAGTGGCAGATAAAAGCACTCCAGCTACCTCCATTAGCTCACAGCATTTCTCCAGCTTTGATCATAGCCAAGCGGTAAACATCTGACTGCTGGTGCCACAAACATTCCACCCCCCTTTCTGATGTTCTTTTTAAACAAAAGTTGCTAACATCCCGGGCTGGATGCCGAGTGAATAAAAGAGGGCATCAGAGAAAGGAGAAAACCATTTCACGTTCTGTGGTGGGTTTTTTGTTTGGTGCCACAGGAGCAGGAGAACCCAATTAAAATATTTGATTTCAAATGATAAAAATAGTAAATCAAAATGAGATTGCGAATTATTACTTCGTCTTAGGAGATAAGATAAAATAAACCTTTATTAGTCCCACAAGTGGGAAATTTGCAAATGTAAATAGTTTACAGCAAATATGTCAATAGTTATTCACACAGCAATGCCTTGCATTTCCTTTTCTTCTTCTTCTTCTTCTTGTTATTATTATTACTATTATTATTATTATTATTATTATTATTATTATTATTATTATTATTATTAGTTTAACTTCATTTTATTCTATTTCAAAAAGACACACTTTCTTAGATGTCATTGAACAGCACATGGTGGCAGCTTTGGAAATTACATAGTTCAATACTAAAGCCCACACTGGGATACACTAATACACCACCGGCTTACTGCAGGTGCCTCTATATTCAGGCAAGAAATCTTGCTGGGTTTTTTCTGTAGACAGCGATGGTCACTTGTTTCCATCACATTAACTCACAGCAGCATGGAGCCTCTCTCCCACAGTTTCAAACACTCTGTTGGGCACAGTGCATTTGCCTTCACTAAATTAATCTCCGGGAAGCCTGTAGTGGAGCAGCAACCCCAGCAACAATGCATTCAGTGCCCTGTCTACCGAGGAGTTGAACTGCAGTGTACAATTGAAGGAACTGGTGTGTGTGTGTGTGTGTATGTGTGTGTGTATGTGTGTGTGTGTGTGTGTGTGTGTATGTGTGTGTGTATGTGTGTGTGTGTGTGTGTGTGTGTGTGTGTGTGTGTGTGTGTGTGTGAGTGTATGTGTGTGTGAGTGTATTATATAGATTTCTAAAGCATCTTATTATGATCATCATAAGAGAAGGGTGTGAATAGAGAAGAGATATAAATGAATATAATTGGTACTATTTGAAAGGACAAGTGCACTATGACTAAGGCTATAATCACTACTATCCCAGCAAAATGTCTTTTCATAACCCAGCTTAACAAAAGAGATTGCTCCTAATTGACGATAATACCCCTCTCACTTAAGACTTGCAGTTACTTGGAAGTGGATGAAAGATCAAACTGCAGAGTTGAGATTTGATAATCCTTTACAGGTGCTAGCAGATTGGTACTATCTTAAGGATCCTTTAGAGGTCGTGGAATTTGTACTTCAAACCAGCTGCTTTGCTGAAGCTTGAATTTCACACTTCTAAAAGAGGAAAGTGAGCAAAAACTTTACCGAAGGTGTGAGTGAAGATTATTTGCAAAACTTTAAACAGTCATTAAAGAGTGATGCCTATATGTGGAACAGATGCTCCTTATTTATGCACATTAATCCTTATTTTGTAGAGACTTCCTCATTCAGTTTGTTCTGTAAGCAAATGTAGGATGTTTGTAACAACAACTATAAAATAAACTTAAATGAACTTGAAATACTATAATTTCATAAAGTAGAAATTACATTGCATTCAAATTGATTAGGCTACCATGAACATAAATTAGTATTTATGAGGTTTAAAAAGTGTTTATCCAGCTGGTGAGTCATTCTTGTCTTGTCTTGGCTGAAGCGCCCTCTGATCAAGCTACTAGTCTTAACTTTATTTTGATTGGATAATTAGTAACCAATCAGTGACCTAGCAGTATTTAAATCGAGAAATCATACATTTTTATTGGTTTAGACTGAAAACATGTCATGTCCATTCAAGTGGACGCAGGGTCTGAAGGGGTTAATCTTATAGCTTCCCTTTAGATGTTATGTGAGGATTTGATTGTATTCTGTCACAGAGGCACTAGTAAGGTCAGGTTCTAATGTTGAATGCAAAGTTCTGGACTACAACCAACCCCAAATGTACTGGGTGGAGCTTTATACCCTCTAGTTGACGTTGGCAGTAGCTCTGGTCATCTCCAGAGTGTCATTCTACTGACAGTGCTTTTCTATGGAGACTGCTGTGTTTGCATGTCAACAATGAGTGCACCATAAATTATCAGAATTTAGTTATTACATAGAATACTTTTGAAATATACAGCTAGTTTCCTGGACATGGATTAATCTTAGTTTTGTGCAACATGGAAAATCCCCATTGAAGGCAGTATAGTCCCACAGTATATTTTGCATCATCCCTTTCCAGGAAATTTTTGATCCGTTCCTTTTCATGATCCACCGCCAAGTGCAAGGCATTGTGACGAACTGTTGACATATCTGTTGTAAACTATTTACTTCTCTATTTTAATTTTTTTTTCTCCTTCCTCGCATAATCACATTTACTTCCTATGTGCTTTCATCAGTTTCATTTAATTTCTATTCTGTTGGTTTTGCTTCTTGGCTACCTCTCTGTTACATTCTTTACTCACTGTAGCTTCAGAATTTTATTGTAGACCAAAAGGCTCTGAAATCAACAGGAATAGAGCCTTTCACATTTCACTTCCAGTGCAAAGAGGTGCTGTATGTACTAAGACGTTCCACTGCATTGACCTAATATACTACACTACATACATTTTTACCTGAGCAGATATATTATTTAAGAATATTTAAGAATGTCTCACTTTCAGATATAACTATTTACATTTGTAATTATTTTAAAAGATAGTATTTTTACTTCATATTCACAGAATCACATTTGTTTCCTAATTGTTTTATCAGTATAAATTAAAGATAAAATTAAGGGATTGGTCCACAAATTAATAGCCACATAATTTAAATTTTGGTGTGTTTACAGGGGTAAATTAAGGTAGGGTTAATCACAGTGTTTTTGTAGTTTTTTCACAAAGATATTTTCAAAGCATTCCACCATTGGAGTGATATTGCATGATTAGGAGACAAATGTAAAATGTGCAAAATGTTCAAGTAATCTATTTTAATAAATCCAAAAAGTATTTTAATAAATCCAAATTTCAGTACATCCTAAATTCCACATAAAATATGCAGATCAGACTAGTTGCTTCGGAGCACCCAATCATTGTTTCACTTCAATGCGAAATACACTGTTTACTTTGTAGTGCTTCTTATCATGGGCTACTAAATTTCAGTATCAAACCAACAGGACATTTCCATATGAATAGGAACAGAATTGTCTCTTTGGAGTTAATGCTAGCAGAAACATGAGTAATGAGATAGAGATGAGCGGTGCATTGTCTGCTCTATAACTCATACAGGCTCTTCAGAGTCCATCACTACCTTTCCAGAACAAAGCAAATTGTCCATATGGCCAGAGTGCTCCAAGCCCATTTCTTGGCATCATAGGAAACCAATGTGGACCTAGAGGGAGGTCTGCAGTGTTAGATAAGTTCAACAGCAGTCGAAGGACAGTGCCAGTGATTCTGTCCAACTCCGTGAAAGTGAGTCATCCTTCTGGAAAGCCATGTATCTGCCCTGTGTCTCTCTCCGCCAGCAAGTGCCAGCTTCCTCCTCAGCCTTGCTAATGAGCTCCTGAATCAAACTGAGACGTATGAACAGACTCAGACACACAGTGAGTGTGTGAGCATTAGACAGTGAGAAGAAGAGAGTGCAGTGCTCCAACTTCCATCAAAAAAACAGAAGAACCGGTGATTTTACACAATGTTTTAAAACTCATCTTGACAATGGAAATGGCTATCATTGTAGTTGCCGTAACTGCAAATATCAGTTCTTTTTTTCTTGTTGACTGTAGATGCTAACGTGTTTGTTCTATAATGTAAAGGTTTGAAAAGTTTTACTTTTTATGGGGAAAGTAAATCAATAGGCCTCTAAAGAGATGTGGTCATCAGAGAAGCCCTAGATTTTTTGGCCAATGAGAAATATACGACATGGACAAAAGTATGTGGGCACCGCACCATTAATGAGTAATGACCTTTGCAACTAAAAAAGTCTCCACTATGATATGACCTAAAAAATTAGAGTGGGTCTGGCACTCCTCAACACTAAACTTGTCAAACCATGTATTTATGAACTTCATGCCAGAAAAGAAAAAGAGCCTTCCCTAAACTCTTGCCACAAAGTTGAAAGCAATTTTACTGCAACAAAGGGTCTGAGCCCAAACCAGTATCCAGACCACTATCCCTCCTCCACCAAACTTTACTTTTGACATTATTAATTTCAGTACGTATTATGGTAAGTGGCGATGCTTAACAGTACACATGGTGATCACAGGCTTTCATTCATGGAGCCCTATTATCTGCTGTTTTGTGCTATTGCTGCTTCTGGATGCGGTTTGGAATCCTGTGTTGAATGATGAAATAGAGAACAGATGATTTCACATACTGTTTACTTCAGCATTCTGTGGCACCAATCTGAGTCTGCCCCTTCATATAGATGAATTTGTGTTGCTCTTAAATGTTCACAATACTAGCACTTACAACTGACTTAGAAACACCTAGCAGGGCAGAGATTTTACAAACTGATTTATTAAATACAACCCATTCTACTGCTAGAGTGATTGCATGGCTATGTGCTTTATCAAGTAACAATGGAAATTTCATTTGATGGATATCCACATACCTTTGGCCATATAGTGCATGTTGTATTTGAGAATTGCAGATTGCACTCTATGATTAACTGGCAAACTGATTTGTATTCATAGAGCATATGAAGCAATATTCTTTGTTCATTTACTTAATGACCTCATAATCCAGAAGAACAGACACTTGTAGGAAAAAATGTACAAACGTAAGCTTTTTGTAATGTGGGGGCGCTTTAAATCTGAAATAACGAACCCAAACGCAGAGCGGAGATTTGAATTCTCTGCTGGTGCACTTCGAAGCCCGAATTTATTTTAAGTCTAACTCGCCGCGGATTGGATTCGATACAGCGGCAAGTGAAACTCTAGTCACGTGAAGCTGCCAAGCTTGCTCGAGAGAATAGACTTGCGGCAGCCGGAGCATCAATACTACCGCGTTTACTCGCTGAGCCACCGAGGCAGAACAGAAACACGGTGCTTCAGAAGGCCTCAGAACGCACACTAACTTTTAAATAAGCACGGACTTATAAAATGAAACTGGCATTAAGGAAAGAGGCCACTACAGTGCACGAAACGCCAGGCTCGGTTCAGAGAGTGGAAGGAAAGGGACAGTGAAAATGTGCTGAGTGTTTGTGAAAGTGTGCCTAAGGGAAAAGCTCGAGACGAGCACCTCAGTGCTTGCGAACTCGTGCAATACTGAGAATTTACCGGCCCGTGCTCGTGAAAACAAAGACCCAGCGATGAGCCTGGGGGCGGCAGCCGGTTATAAAGGGACGTCCCAACGTGCAGCCGATGACGGCTGATTGCGAGAGGATGGCATTTTTTTACCTCACCCGGCAGTGGTAGTGCTACGTCACCCCCTGCTGGTCGGAGTGGAAAGTCCCGCCCCAGACTGGCCCCCAATTATAAATAATTTTGCTCTCCAATAGCGGCGTGAACATGCTAATCATTTCAACCCAGATCCAAAGGCCTACTTGCTCAATTTCAGACATGCCTGATCCAACAAATTAGCAAGATGTTTTCTGTGTTGAAGTGGGTATGTAAGATCAGAGAAAACACTATAAGTGGCAGGGGACTGAGGTTGGAAATCATTGCCATATACAAGTTCTTATTTGAACAAATAATTGTTTTCAAACTTTTCCAGCGATTGTTTTTTGGGGCACTTGTGTTCTTATTGTCAGTGGCTTTTACGTAATCGCATGGCTTTTGTGCTCAAGCTTGGCTTGAACTGAAGAAGGTGCCTGTCTTAACGTCCTTGATTTTAGACATTTCCATCTGTGCCCAATGGACACCTTCTGCCAGCATTGACGTCTCATGCCACATTACTGACACAAGACTTATGTCATTGCTGAATAAAAGCCTGCATTGTGCAAAGATGGTAGGGTTTTAGATCAAGTACTTTGAGCAGTACATGCCCTCCTGCAATAATCCCTTTTAAATGAAGAGTCATTAACTTAAGAGTTCTGAGTTATTTGGAACCCACAATATGGCACTGCAAAGGCTTTGCCAGGCAGACTTGATTCTGGACATTAACTAAAGGAGAGGATAGGTCATGTATGGTAGAGTAGGGAAACAACAAAAATTGTGCTAATGATGCGCTTGCAAGACACCAACAAAACAAACCACAGGAGGTAAAAGAGTGATGGAGAGATGAAAACCATAAAGCTGTGCTGGCTAGGAGGCCTTTTACAGCTATGGCTCCCTTGGCCCTGGATGTGTGTGTGTGTGTGTGTGTGTGTGCATCTGAGCCAGACAGGAGTCCACTCAGGCTCCTTCCAGCCCTGTGCTCCAGCTGAGCTGCAGGAAAAGGAGCTGCACGCAGCCTCAGACATGGAGACCTAATGGGCCAAGTGCTGCTGCCTCTTAACAATGGCGGCCTCTCAGTGTGGCAGTCCAGATAAGCAGGGCTCCCTCTTACTCTGCCTGGCATGTCATCGAACGCACACTCACTCTTTCTGAAGTGTCTGTGTCCTGTAACAGCAGCCTGCGGCACACCATTGACATGTGCTGCTGCCAGGTGCTGATTCGTGCTCTGAGAGTGCCCCACAGTGGGGATTTAAAGACCTGCAGAATGGGCGTCATGAACTATAGATGGACAATCCAACTGTTTTGTGCAATAGTTCCGTTTCGAGTGACATCAAGGCCTATATGCTGATGACGATGCTTATAAAAGTTGTGTTTAAAAAGTGGAAATCATATGTGACATTATGTGAATGAAAAAATGGAGAGAAAGAGAGAGAGAGTGAGAAAGAAAGAGAGACAGTAAGAGAGAGCGAGAGAGGTTTAAATATGGGCAATCCGCGCACTCCAGAAAAGTCTCGAACGACATCTCTCTTAACATTTTTGTTAAGGGTAATGTATTAAGCTGAATTTAAAATGAAATTAAAGTGTTTCAAATTCAGTCATTTTTTCTTAGAACTGAACTAATAATTTTGGCAAAAAAAAATTTTATTAAAAAAAAAATAGTTAGGTTTTGTGCAATTAGGTTTTACAAAAAAAAAAAAATGCATTTTTAGACAGCCTGCAGATTGCCGAACCACGGCTGTCAGCCTGTAATTCTCGCCCGAGATGCTGAGCTTCATTGCCAGAAGGTGCAGGGCGTTTGGGTGGCATAGGGCTTTTAGTCAAATGAAATGAAAACAGGAGGCCATCACCCAATAACTGGAAATTTAGCTGAGTTTATATTTGGATTACTATTTGTGTTTGTAGTAAATTATATATTTTTTAATCATTTAGAACTAAATGAGTAAAAAAAAAAAAAGGAGAATATTTGCAGCTTCCGCATTGTTTTGGAGATTTCCGCGTAAAGCGATCAGTTTCGTTCTAAAAAGAAATCTGCGTGTGACTGGATCTGCGAGTCCTGATCCACGTAAAAGTGGGGGATTTCTGTATAAGTGAATACAGACTGCTAAGGTCTGTGCGTGAGACTGCTGTATGTTACAAGCCTCACGGCACAGTAGAAAACTGTGACAGTGTGTCTGTATAGCTGTTTTTTAGTGATTATAACACAGGTTAAGTATGAATAAAACACACCTGATGTGACTGATGATATCAGCTGTTGACATTTCAGCTCTAAACCAAAAGTGAAAGAGTGAACCAGGTGACGAGAGAGATAGAGTTTGCCTGGAGCAGATACAATTGCTCAATATTACTATTTATTAAGGCTTAAAATTATCTATGTATGGCAAATGTTGTTTAAATGGGTTGTCTACAGGAGCTGAAAAGGTTTATAAACACTGACTTCCTCATAAAACAACATTGACGGACTAAGGAAGGACCTTTAAATCTTTAAAGATTTTCTCAGATTTTCAGCGATAATTTCTTCAAAATGTCATAACTTTTTTTTATTTGAGACATCATAAGGATTCAGGCGCAGGGGTTAGCGCTGTTGCCTCACAGCGAGAAGGTCCTGGGTTCGACTCCCGGGTTGGGCGCAGGATCTTTCTGTGTGGAGTTTGCATGTTCTCCCCGTGACCGCATGGGTTTCCTCCGGGGACTATGGTTTCCTCCCACCACCAAAAACATGCGTGCTTTGGGGAATAGGTGAATTGAGCACTCTAAATTGCCCATAGGTGTGAATGTGAGTGTGAATGGTTGTCTGTCCCTATATGTGTGGCCCTGCAACATGCTGGCGACTGTCCTTGGTGTACCCCGCCTTCGCCCATTGCAGCTTCCCCCCTGACCCTGAATGCAGGAATAAGGGGGAGATAATGGATGGATGGATAAGGATTCAACATGTGATCTTTATGGTGGTTCATCAAAAGCCCACAAAAATCTAGAACAGAATACCACAATTGTTCACCACAAGTGCAGATAGGACAAAAGACCACACAAGAAACATTTTAGTACATTTAGTACAACCGACAGTAGATACAGTACTAGTCT
This sequence comes from Hemigrammopetersius urotaenia, assembly GCA_037974485.1. Taxonomy (NCBI): domain Eukaryota; kingdom Metazoa; phylum Chordata; class Actinopteri; order Characiformes; family Alestidae; genus Hemigrammopetersius; species Hemigrammopetersius urotaenia. Next base: position 24,958,559 of record JBBPDC010000129.1, read on the forward strand.
GAATGAACACAGTATTATGACAGATACTGTATTCTAGCAGCAGAGAGTTGCGTGTGAAAAAGTGCAGATCAGATGTACAAAAATGCAGCAGTACTGACCCACCAATGCCTATTTTATCTCATCAACAAATGTGATGATACACCTATAGAATGACACAGATGATGCTGTTAAGAGCCCAGAGGTGATGACAACAAGATCACGATGGCTGCTCTGTTAAATGGTAAGGAAATTTAGATTAACACTGAAGAGAACATAGTGAATCCCTCACTCCATGCTCTGGAATACACAACCTACACAACCTCAGATCCCCTTCATCACATTCAAAACTTAAAAAAAACAAAACAAATAAAAAACAAAGAGTGAGAAAAGTGTAAATAGCCCCCTGTGCTGTTTTCTTTTTCTCGCTTCATTGGTGGTGTGTCTGACTCCTCAAAACACAGCTATAAATATCATCTCAGCGTTCAGCTGTGAAAACACAGGAGGTAGACAACCAGATTCCCCTTTCTGGCAAATTATCTGGCTATTTTACGGATGATTTGCAGCATTTCATTGCGTATGCTTTATTTACGCCTGAATAAATTATGAACAGATTCTAAATGACCCCATGATAATTCAAAAACAAATGCAACAGACCTAGACTTCTTTAAAAGGCGTTTGAGAGTTAATATACTGTGGCTTATTCAATGCTTTATTTCTCCACTTCCACCTGCAACATTTGTATGATTTTATGTAAAAACAGTCTTTTTTATTTCAATTATTAACCTCTGTTCATGCCTTCAAATGAAATATTTTTTGTAGTGTGTACATATGTAAATGACTGCTGTTCTGAGGAATGAACTGCTCAACATCAACAAAGGAATGACTTAATTAGCTTAAATGTTGGATCGGGGGGGCGACAATGTTGTATTTTTGTACAGTTTGATAAGTTGAAAGAGTTACGATGCAGCAAAAATACAGCTGTGTTTGCTAGCCTTCACCCTTCCAGCTGGGTCGCATCGCATTATGGTGTGGAACTGGCAATGACTAAATTAGAGAGAAAATTATGCAAAAATTAACACTACAAAGCAGTACAAAAAACACTTTTTTAAATCATGCTCTCCAATTTGGGAGTACAAGTTGGGAGGATTTGTTTCTGATTTGTATTTCACACACAGCAGCCTGTAATCATCTTTTGCTTTTGTTACACTGTCAGGATTCAGACCTGCCACAATATAGTGACACCAACAAAGCGATGCCACCTGACATCCTCTTCTAAACATCTTTTTACTGGGACACTGTTGCATTATATTGTGAAAATGCAGACTAAACTCACAAAATGCTCATAATATTTTATCATGATGCCATTTTGCATGATAACCAGAGGCATATAGAGTAACTTAAATGCAAACTCAAGAATGTTGCTTCTCTGAAATAATGACTAGTAGAACACCTTGAACAGAGACAATAGTCTTAGTTTTAGCCCAAACTAGAGGTTCTTGGTATATCCAGCATATATGAGTAAATTTGTTACATTCTATTTTCTATTTATTTAAATAAAATGCTAAAGATCTGATTTCAAGGCATTCAGAGATTACAGAATTTTCCTGTCCCTACGTGGTGAAAAAATCTTTTTAAAATCTTGAAAGCATATTGCTGAAATGGAAAGAATATTAACTACTGAAATAGTCAACATGCCCACTTCCTCACCATGAGTTCCCCAGAAAATGGCCTGTTCTGCTCATACCTGGACTCATCAAACATTCCACAAACCTTGTACTAGGGAGCTGGGAGAGTACAGCCTGTTTAATGTCCAGTTTGACTGATTCTGACATTTGCATCCACTCACAGCTGTTCTGGGAAACAGTTCAGGGCTGCAGTGCATGTATAGAAGGGATTTTTGAGCGAGGGTAAGCAATCATTCTAAGCATCTAATCATGCTACATTAAAACTGATGGATAAAGATCCCTGAGCTGAAGAAGAGTGAGCCCCAACCTCTCTCAAGTTCCTTAAGCTTTATAGTTAAATCATTGAGATTTTATTTCAGTGCAGCTGTTTCTGAACTCTTTTTATTGGACAGGGTCTGGGTTTTCAAACAACATCAGATGTTCAGTTTTTTACTAAAGCTGTCTCTATGCTGAAAGTACATCTAGTAATAGTGGCATGACTTTAAATAACATCCGGTATATTTAATTTGGTTCTTTCTTTCTAAACGAACTACTGTTTTTTCCATACTAGGTACTGATACTGAGTTGAAGCAGATTAGTGTGGGTTTAAGAGAACAAAGTGGAGGTAAAGTAATGAGTAGTGATTACCTTTCCAAACATTAATCAGCAAAGTAATTCCATTTGATAGAAGTAATTAGTGATTTGTAATGGAACACTTTATCGTGCCGTAAATGACGTGTTAATAATGAACATTCCTACAAATGTTCTTTTTTTGAAGTCGGGCCTGGTTCTAGATTTCCTCCACTGGGGGTCAATGATAGGTTTGGGGTGGGCAATTTTTATTAGCTAATGTATAATTTTCTTTTTTATTAAAACACATCAAAGTATTGCACAGTAAAACAAAGGGCTACCAAATGCCTGTACATGTAGTTGAAATATAAGCTATATGGAGTGTAAGTATCTCAGATAGGGAGCTGAATGGTCTCTGGTTCAAGTTCCTACATGAGGGTGTTTGAACAAGGCTTGCCTGCCAGTGTTTGTTGATCATAGATTATCTGCTACAGCCGATTATTTAGAATTCTGGAATGTCGATAAGTGGATACAGGTTTTCCCAGTTACTTTTTCCCAAAAGACAAAGAGTTTTGTGCATAATTTAGGAAATGAGCCAAAGCAATGGACTATATGCCAATGCGTGCGCTGACGTACTTCCGTTTAAATTTCAACCAGCTTGATTACTTTCATTAGCCTACGCATCTAAGCTAGTGAACAATGAGAAGAATTAAATACCAGAAAATGTGTGGTACAACAGCTGAGCATTGCTGTGTGCCGT
>JBBPDC010000129.1:24970646-24981769 GCA_037974485.1 Hemigrammopetersius urotaenia
TACCAGAAACATATGGGCAAAATGGAGACATGCACATCATTGTCAAACAGACCAAAAGACAAAATACTTTAAATCTAATTTACTCCAATTAAAAAAATGTACATCACACTATGATTTTACAGTAGACACTGTCCTATTCAAAAACAGAACCGTGATACTAATATTACAGCATTGTACTGTATATAAACTCCTTTGTCTTCATACACAGGTGACAGTAATAGTAATAATAATAATTCACACTTTGTCAAATTTAAATGACACCATTTGCTTCAGTACACTGAGTGAGAAATTACGAAAAATAGAATAGTCAACATTTACACACAGTTAGAACAAATACATCAGTTTACATCTATAAGCCACACGAATATTACACCAGAGTCAAGCGACACCTGAAGAGTCACGATAACAACTGAACCCGTCCATAATGAGCTAGAGCTAGAGCGTACAGCTTCACGCAGATGTAACTGTATTGCTTTTGCAATTCAAAATACAGTTATAGGCTGTAAAATGACACTGTCTGTTGGTTTAGTACTGATCCGTGAGTTCGGAATAAAGAAAGGCTTGTTGTCTTTGACACTGGAAGGTGAATGTTTGCGTATATATTGTTATGTGAACTCTCCAAGCTGTCTTTGGAAAATGACATTGAAAGATAACGCCCCAGTTTTCATGACCTTAAGAAAAACCCCTATGGCTTCAGACTGGAGCACAATATGTGGATTAAAACATTTCTGTAAACATCACGGTTTTAAACAGAACAATGGAAAAGAAAATAGAGAAGGAAAAGAAAAGAAAAAGACACATTTGGCAAATCTAGTGGTCACACAATACATTCTGTGCTTCTTTAGTGCAACTGTAGGACACTTTCAATGCCCAGTCAGAAATGAGCTGAATATTGATGATGAGGGGGTCACCTATAGAGCTTAAGACCACCTTCACCTGGAGTGTTATATGTACGCCATGCAGACGGTTCAACATGATTTTTTTCAAACACTCATAACAATAGGCCAGACAGATACTGATCTTTGAATATAATTTAGAACAACATACAGAATATTAGGATCTTTGGAATCTCTTCTCATTTTTATTGATTCGTTACATTATAGCTAAAAACTTTTAAATGTTCTTTGTGATAGAACAGACGAGAGACAAGAGACATTCAGCTTTAGTTCTGGGGGGCCGTGTCCAGCTGCCCTACTCAAACCCACTGATTCAAACCAGCCCATTACCACACGTCCACGTCCATCACACTGTGTTGGACACCGGCCCTCCAGGACCAAAGCTGAATGCTCCTGTGAACCTTGGTAACCCGAAGAACCTTTCAATGTATGATTCTTCACAGAAACATTCTTGTAAATAAGATATGTGAGTGTGAAGAACCTCAAAGAACCTCCATAGAAGTACCACATTAAGGTTTATCCTAGAACTGTACATGCAAGTCTAAAACCATTTAGGATCCTTCAGTTTTAGAAGTACAGTGTTTTAATGGACAACAACCTTTTAAAGGTTATACTCAATTGTCACACCAAAAGAGCAAACAAGACCTTGCTCTAGGCAGCAGCTTTCTGAACTGAAGTTTCCAAGCAAAGGCAGGTGAACAGCATTGAACTGTGAAACACTGTTCTATTGGAAAAGCAGTTTAGTCAGATCTGACACTGTGGTTTGGCATTTGGGTAGAATTTCAGAAGTTATTTAAGCATCACCTAAATTGGGAGTCTCTTCAACCTGTTTAGCCTGATTTTATTTATGTTTAAAACACATCATATGGGCCAGCAAACAGTGGGCAAAAATCTTTCTAGTGAGTTCTAGGTCAGTTGTGCATCCATTGTTTTTAAAGTCTATTAGAATTGGCGAGACTTGCTGCCATTAGGAACTCAACTCCCTCCTCAGATTAATATGTAAATGCCACAAATGAAGGTTGCAAAAATTAATCAATGACCATTGATTATCGGATTCAACTTCATAGATTTTGGAATGTCAGAATGGGTCTTTATAACTTATAATAATAGTCCACTCTTTTTTTGGCCAGGCTATTTTCAAAGATACTGTTTTGTATTAATATTATCCTCTATACCTCACCACTATGCACACAGTCCCTCCAGAGAAATTTGTATGCTGCGTGTATATTTAAAACATTCTAAAATTATCAAACCAACTAGGTTTGCAATTCAACCTAAATGAATGTGCTAAATATGTTAGGGAGTGAATACTCAGTATATTGACGGCATACAAGCCCAAGTCCACAGAGTGGCCTGAAAATGAGCTTGCACATTTCAGAAAGGATTTTATGGAGTAATAATGGCAAAGGGCCCTATTTATCTATATGACCCCCAAAACAGCTGTTAGCACTTCATCGTTCTTAAGCAGTAAAATGAAAAGCAGTTTAAGACCAGATGGATGTAGCAGACATAGCGTTTTGGAATTAGCCAAGACCAAAAGACCAGCTTTCAGTCAGACAGTGTTACACTGACAGGAAGTCATCTGTTCATCTCGTGTCCTTCTGCAGAATGAACAGCTAAACATGAAAAGAGTGTGCTTACACACGAGACACGACATGTGACAAAAGGTTCGCTATCAACAACCCTGCAATTAAAAAAGCCACGAAAAGTACAGTTCCAACAGTTATGTGATGTTACAGTGTGCAAGCATTTCATAGGTCCAATATGTAAAGCAGGTCAATCAGTATTCAACCTAAAAATGTAAAGCTGCTGCTAACAGTGTGAGTGCCAGTCATATACTCAGACCTATGCTAATTTCGTCCTGTAACTTCTTATGGCATCAGTGCTGAAAATATAGTCAGAATGCTGTTTTAACATACTTCCTTTATACAAATGGCAAAGAAGAATTAGCTGATACTCTTTAAATTACTCACATTATTCAGCTTTGGAGATTTTTTTAATCTAAGGCCTACTACTTTATATGTAATACGTTTTGTGCTTACATGTCATACTTGTATTGGTCTATATGGCCATGAGAAGCAGGAAAGCATGGAGTCATATGTGACTGTAGCGTTACCTTTAAAGAGCCTACTGTCTATTGGACCAGACATTAAACTAATATTAACTGTACCAAGACACGATAGGTTTGGGAGGTTAGCCTAAACAGCTGCGTGGTTTTTTTTTTTTTTTGGGAACAGATAAAACTGATGCAAAAATCCCCCAACATTTAATCGATTAATCCATTGACATTCCTCAAATATCGATCATAATTCTCTTCGCTGTAATAAAAATATAGATGATTCAAAAGAAAGGCATTGAAATAGTCTTTAAAAGTATTTTCCCTGACTATGCAATTCTTTTTATGCCGAAAAGAAAAAAGACATTTTGAAGCACACTGTTGGTCAGATTAAGTGTATTTTGTGTGTGTTTGTGCAAATCTGAGTGCGTGTATGTGCATGTGCATGTATGCACTACAAAAGTGTAAATGAACGTAAAAAGGCTTTACTTTATCAGTTAATATGCATCTGCAGCTTCAACGCCACTACACGTAGCAGAAGTGCCCCCCGTCCCGCCCCACCCCCCCGGTGCAAGCCCAGCCTGGACAGACAAACAGACAGGACCAGATCCACAAATAAAGTAGCAAAAAACAGTTCAAACACCATTTAGTCTATATGCAGCTCTATACACTACTATTCAGTAGCCATACAGGGGAGGAGAACCAGCCCCCAAACCCTTTTTTCCTTGATGAGCCATCAGTGTTAAAAATGAAGAACGGCCTCCCTCATAGGAATGTGTGCGCTCTCGCACTGGTCACTGGTGCAGGGCTCCTGTCCTTCAGATGAGAGTACCTAACCACAGTCAACCAAAGTGAATGAGAGAGGGGCAGTGAATTAGGCCATGCCCCCTGACTTCAGCCTCCAGGTGAGTCAGGAGAGAAAGAGAAAAGAGGCAGAGTGTTGGCCTCTCGTGGGAGTCAGCGGTGGACTAGGTCTCAGGGCAGCCTGTGGTCACGATCTTCATGTACTGTGTGAAGATCGCCTCAAAGGCCTCGTCTCTGTGGATCATGGCACCAAACACCAAGGGCTGGGGGATCAAAAGGATGAAAATCAATCACTGTAATCTGTGACTCAATCGCCAGAGCTAATATTTGGCATAGAACTACACAGATCAGAGGTTTCCAATACATTCCAACACACTTGATTCAACCACTTAACCCATAGAAGTCACAGTTATTGCTGGAAATTAAATAATAACTCAAGGTCTTTTTAAATAGGTCAAAAACAACAGTAGGTGAAGACAACATTAATCAAACATAGAACTTAAAACAAAGACAAGCAGCAGCATCACAGTTATACAAACAGGAAATACAAAGTGGAATACAAAGTGGATGACAAGGTGGGTCAGGAAATGTTTCAAAATTATTCTGAAAAAGGGAATTTCAGAGTTTGGGGACTATGATGCTGAACGATCTGCCTCTAAATCAGAATATTGGGAACAGTCAGCAGGCCAATTTCAAAAGAATGAAGGGAGCGTGAGTGTAATTCCGTGAGATAGGGTTCACGCTATAAAAGTAATGAGAAGCAGGATGTACTGGATACGGGATGGAATGGATAGTCAGTTATATTTATTCTAATGTGGGAGACCTTTTACTGTAAATGAAAACTGGAGAGTTTTAAACTTAGATAAGACTTCAGTTGGATGACAAAAAACAGAGCAGTGGAGCCTTGATCACATTTACATTGAGTACATTTTTATAGTCTGTATAAGTTCAAGTGTATGACTAACTAAATAATTACAATTATTTCATAAATGTACATCATAAATACTACATTATATAAATCAAATCAAACAACAACAACTCAACTTCTAAGGGTTAATGAAAAATTCCTAAATGAAATGGGACACTATAATAAACACCTCAGCTAAACATGTGGGGGAAAAAAGCACTTTTTCTTTAAAATTCCATAAGTTACCTTCTGTGTTGAGGGTGTGGCAATGGAGATTCCCATCCCAGAACCAGGCAAAACAGACAAAACCTTGTACTGTGGAAAACAAAAGCTCAGGCAGGTCAAGCTTTGCCATATTATAATCATAAGTGTTGGAGTAAGTATTTAAAAAGCATTTACATTTACCTTCTGAATGTCTGTGATGTCCACCAGTTTAATGACTTTATTCTTTTTGGATGAGCCTGATCTGGAACTGGAGCTTTCAAAACACAAGTAGCTGTGGGACACCAAAAATATCGTAAAGTCCGACTGAGTAACTCTGGGAAGATGAACGTTCATGATTAATGACTACACTGAATGTAATATGGATGTCAGCGGTAGGAGCACTGTGACACATAATCAATTGAACAAAATAATGAATACTGACATTGAGAATACCTGAAAATATCACTGTCAGTTTTCAATTTTTAATCAATTCACAAGGACAGCACTGTCAAATGTCTTTCTGTGTGTGTGTGTGTGTGTGTGTGTGTGTGTGTGTGTGTGTGTGTGTGTGTGTGTGTATGAGAAAAGAGGCATCTTACTTCTCAGTAACAAAGAGCACGCCGTTGCGAATGTAATCGGTGGGCATCTTCCGGTCCCGATTTATCAAACAGCATCTCCATCCATTCTCACACACTGCAGAAACATAAAACACCCACAGTTATCACACATACCAACTGATGGTGGAAACAGAAGTTGCCCTCATTGATCTTCAAAATGAGTACTATAGGAGTAAGCTGGGTCAGCTGGGTGGCCAAGTGTTTAGGCCTTTGCCCCTGTGGGTTCGAATCCTAGGACTGCTAGTGCCATCACTAGGGTACCCTTGAGTGAGGTACCGTCCCCACATACTGCTCCCCAGGCGCCCCTCGTTCATAACAGCCCACTGCTTCACTTGGTGAATCCAGAGAAAGAATTTCACATTGTTCACAGTGTGTGCTGTGTTCGATCAATATTGGTTTAAGATTTGGCCCTTAATCATCATTAAACCATGATAACACTCAAAACAGTGAACCTCCTGGACTGTATCAGTTATTAGGAGAACTGCAAGTGATGCATATCCCAATATCTGTTTAAGCTCAATGTTATAAATCAAAATTCAGCAGTAAATACAAGCCTGGCATTTGTAGGCTCATTCATAAGGCTATAAAGTTGCTATTTAGCCAATTTCAAACAAATCAGCCATACGAGCACTGCCACAAGCTACACGTTTTAATCTGTGACAAGCACTGAGAATAAAATATACAAGAAATACCCCAGTCTATTGTTACCATAAATATCAGCACTCACTAAAACACAAATGTCCCCTTTAAAATCCTAAAATCATACTTCTTTCGGTTTCTGTGGCGGTCATATTACCGACTCAATTCGCTTTGTCTAGTCTTAATTATCATTTGTCTAGTCTTATTATTTTTTTAGACTAGTGATATCATATTGTTATTATCTATAGAGACAAAAACTGTGACATACACTACCGGAAGGTCACAAAAGTTATTCCACACAGAAATACATTCAATACTATTTCCTAAAATAAATTGTTCACCATTTGAGTACCTTTATTTTTCATTCATCATTACTGGCCTAAAAAACGCCAACCAATATCCTTATAACTATAAAGTGGATGACCATGACTTTGTTAGATATTTAACACGCTATTACTGACAGTCAAAGGGATGAAACATTTAACGAGGGCATTTAAAGTTAAATTACAATTTGCATCACCACTTAACCAGTTACTAGGATGTCAGACATGCACTGTTATGTCATTTTTCCATGTTATAAATGAAACCTGCTTCATTCCAATGCTTGAATGAAGAATGAAAACCTGTAGTGTGCAAAAACTTTTGACAGGTAGTGTAAATATACGTTCTGCCGACCTGGCAGAGGTCTTTCTGTCTCAGGCAGGTTGAAGACCTCATGGAAAGCTCCTTTTTTGGTGTTGTGAGCCCGTCCACTCTCTTCCTCTCTGCTCACTCCAGAGGGAATGGTTGCTAAGCTACTCCTCGACACCACCGGCTGAATCTGTGCACAAAGAGGAAGGAGATCAACCACTGAATAAACAAAACACAACCCTGCACCAGCTACTGCCGCCGATTTCCACCTCAACCACGCTGTTTGTGTTAAGTCTCCTATGAAGGAAACCTAAAAAGACTGCTGCGAGTTTATCAAGACTCCTAACTGACCTGCTCATGCTCCGCCCACAAATATGCTCTTCTATAACCACTGTTGCTAAGCTGGATTAGTTATCCTAACAAGAAACTCCTTGCAAATATAAGTAAATGTACAGGGCTTCATTACTGCTGGGACTTATTGTAGTTCTTTGTGTAAATGTGTTTTTATGGGATAAACATTTAATTAACAGCTGTACCAGTAAGTTTAGCTTAAGCTGTTTATTTTGGCTAGCTAATGCCCTTTTCATTCACTAGAATTTATTGAAATAGCTTGAGGCAACATATTTTTGCTGTAATGTTGGCACATATGACAACTAGCAAGCTATGTTAGCCTGAATTTTATTTAGTCATGTAACTTCATAATACACTGTAAATGCTTGTATTTTAACAGAATCTCAGTTCTCATGAGGTTAAATGGGATTTTACCTGCATCCTACAAAACCTGTCCAACTTTGCAACAGTAGCTACAAAAGAACACATTTGATGGAGGAGACTAGATCATCCATAAATTCTGAGGGAAGAACTCACAACCTGAAATGTTAGTGTTTTAGTAGTTGCATAATTTTATGTGAATGGGATGTGCACTCTACTAGTAGTACAATAGCGTACAACCATTAGACACACAGTATGATAGTTAGTGTGTGGATGATAAGTGTTGGGTGTGTAAGAGGCCATGCTTTTCACTGCAGTTGACCCCATGCTCAAGCACAAACCGTCCCTCTGTATTTAAAGGGACATTTTCTACATGAAAAAAGGGATTGCAAGGGATTGCCTACAACTACATGTGGCTTAAAGGGGAAGCTAAGGCTAACTAAGGCTAACATTTCCCCCATTAAAGAGTTGAATATTCCACCTACAGATCACCATGTCTAATGTCCAGATTTTGCTTCTTTCATTTAGGGCTGGAGCTATGAGGCCAACATTGCTAAAAACGACGGTATTCAGAGAAAAGTCAAAGCGTTTCTCTCAATACATCGCCATAGCCTCACTCAAGCTTTTCAGACCGCATCCATTAAGGTGGCACAGGCTTGTCTATGTGGCTTAGGACACATTATAACAGCGAGCCATAAACATAAAAAAACTTCCTAGTGCAGCCTTTATCAACAACAGGGCTTGCCTGATCAAAATCTGTTTTTGTGGCAACAACTGGAATATAGCCAGGATCAGTCCTGGTGTTGTTTATAGTGGCTGCTCTCAGGGATGAAGTTTAGGTCATTTTATAGCTGACAGAAAGTCATACTGAGTATCAAACCACACCTACAAGTCTGAACCACTTAAATGAAGAGCTGGGAGCAGTTTGAGAAATGTTTTGAGGATGTATTTATAACAATGATTTAAGTGACTGTTGACTTTGAGTGTTTGTAGCAACATATCCTCCTTGATCCACGACTAAAGAAGCAAAATTTGGACTGATCAACTGCAGATGTTTTGCTAAACTATTCCTTTAAACAGTAGGTACACAGACTACTATCTTTTTAAAATCTGGAATCAGTCTTTAATATCATCTAGTATATCATTTATTGCTTCTCAGTAAAATACACAGACCCACACATCACTTATTCATAGGAGGTTGTCTGTGAAAATGGATCCAAATGACCACTCTACTGTATATAAGCTATTATAAAGCCAAGTAGTTATACACAATGGATCAGTTTTGCTGTTTATAAATAACCAAGACATTTCAAGAGTGCTGCATTGACGATCCATTTGTGCACAGTCAGCAATTATGTAACCAGACGCGTCTTGATCCAAAACACATATACACACACACAGGTAGGTATAAAAAGGTGAGCTGCTGGTGTCACACACACACACACACACAGGCACTGCCAAAGACACACCACAGTCCCTACCTTCTCACACCCAGACAGCTGAGAGAGAGAGAGCACAAAACAGCAGTGTGACCGTCACTCCAAACTCAAACCTGCACTGCAGCATCTACACAACTGCACAAAAGTCTCAGAGCAGACAAGACCATTTAAAAATGTTTTTCATTGATTTATCTGAGCAGAAGTTGCTTTTGAAACCCTAACATGCTGCACACCACATCGTTTATCGATCCCTGTTGTGATATTGCCCTTTGCAATACTGATATCGCAGAAGGTTCCAATATGCAAATAAGCCCCTACATATAATTAAAAGAAAGAAAATTACTCTGATCACAAATATAAAATCCTTGTTTTCACGAATTTAAAGAACATAAATATCATTCACTGAATGGAAATCTGGAGGACATAATATTATTTGGAGGTGGTCAAACTTTTGCCTAACAACTGCATGAGAATTTCTTGCTTTCTAGTATAAAGCTATTGATGTGTTGTGAGACTGAGGGCTACAAGATACCTCAGACACTGCATGGATTTGATGAAGTATTGATTAGCTGAAGAAGACATACAGCTTCTGTCTAAAAGTGAGGTTTGGAAAAAGAAGGCTCCTCATTTAACAGCCCAAACAGATCATCGGACAGCTGACTATATAGACTGAGCATGGTGGTAAATGTTTTGAGTGTAACAGAATACACAGACCAACATGTTGTAACACAAAAGTATATTTATGTTTAGTCTGAGAACTTCGGTTCTGAATGATTAATCACTTACTGCTCAGAGAAATAACAGTAAGATTGGTGGTCTAAGGTTTTTGCACAGTACTGTAGAAGGACTCCCCTCTTACAATCACACACACACACACAGCCATACAGAATTATAGGGATATTCAGGAAGTTGTATTGCTTTAGAAATGTATTAAAGGACAGCTGGGCAGAAAATCAAATTACACAGATTCTGACTAACTCCAGATGGAGTCAATCAGGCAAGACATGTTTGGTGTTTGAGGTTTCTTTAAAATTTGCACTGGAGGTTAATGCAAAATTATGGAAACCAAACTGCAGGACTAAATCAACACATACTTGTCACAAACCACTTTCCATTATGATGTACTGTTGTCTATAAAAAAAAAAAGAATAAAAAGCACCTATAAAAAGAACAAAAAGTATACTTATAAAAAAATAAACATATAAAAGCATTCTTCATCATCCTGCAAAGCTGATCTGTCAAGTGCTTTTTGTCAAAGTTGGAAGTAGCTTGTTGGAGAATATTGTTTTCATTAGTGAAGTCACTGCCTCAGAGAATTCAGGCCTGAGGAGGAGCAATAAAAAACTAATAGTGATGTTTTTTCTTGATGATCTCCACATTGAGTGATTCTATTATTTTTTCTTCTACTTGATCTGTAAAGAAACTGCTATATTTAAGATTATTTAATTGGATTTGTTTGAGAGGTGTATCGCAAACCCAAACATTTTCTTAGAAAGAACACTTAGTGGTGTTATATGGAACCCTTCTTGCTATAACTACTTAGAAACTGCTTTTTGAAGCAAATGTGTGATCATTTGTGCATGCAGGTTAGTTAAATTAACTACACTGGTCTCACAGCTCCAGTGCAAACGTCAGACACCAAATATTGAGTACACTTAGGGTTCGGAGAAACAATGTAAATGAGATTCTTCACCTAGAAACACTAGAAAATGGGTTAGTATATACTGTGTGAAGATAGTATCTCATACCCGTCTGGACATGGTGGCGTTGCTGCGCTCTTTTAGCTGGGGGTCTGTCGGCAGGTTGTTCCAAACGATGTAAGGAGTGTCATATTTATCCCTCAGCTTAGGACAACTCTTAAAGAGGAAGTCGATGATGAAGAATTTGATGCCCGCGTACAGCCCTGTCGGAGATAATATATATAATTCGTATATATATATAATTCGTAATGTTTAATCCAAATATTCAAACAGCACAGACTGTTAAAATGCTCATTCCCAGTTTGTGTGTATCTCCCAAATGCATGTTCTCACCAATCATAAAGCCCATGAGTTTGTAGGGCAGGACACAGGATGAGATGAAGGCCACCCACAGACCAATGTACAGCTTCTGAGTTATCTCTGGCTGCACCCACATGAACAGACTGGATCACACACACACACACACACACACACACACACACACACACACACACACACACACACACACACACACACACAC